>JAJJBR010000112.1:63900-88900 GCA_022817965.1 Solanum lycopersicoides | reverse complement strand
GACTCGACTCCAATACATATGAAACAAAGTGATGAAAAGTGAAAGAAAACTACATAATACACGAGAATAACAGAAAATGATTCGATGAAAACTCTCTTTTAGAAAGAGGAAGAAAGAAAAACTTATCTTAATGTGGGAGTCGACTCTACTGATCACGACATGCAATTTGAATTGATTACAAGACTTGTCCATCCAATCTATTCATCAACCATTATTGATCATCCAATCTTGATGTGGAGTCCCAACATTCGACGAAGTCAAATAATTTCAAACACTTATTCACCTTATGATGTTCACAAGGGTTTTTTCCACTAAAACTCTATCATGTTAATTCCTCCAGCTCACATTCGCCTAGGTTTTTTACCAATAAAACTCTCTCATTTTTATTTCTCTCAATCCACATTCACCTTATGATGCCCGGTTAGGGTTTTCAGCAATAAGACTCTCTCATTTTTATTTTATTTTTTGTTTTTTTAAAAAAGGAATATGGTGCCATCGCTCGTACCTGTATCATACTTACTCTTGACATTTCAAAGGTTGATGCAAAGGCCTTTCTTTGATTGACTTTGAATTATGGGGTTGATTTTGAGCTTTGGGATAAAAAAAATGAATAAATAAACAACTTTTGCCCCATTTTACTACAATATGAAAATTTTGGATTCTTATTTGGTTGGACCGAACCAACACTAGGGCTACCTATGTATCTTGCCGAAACACGAATCAGGTCAAACTAGCTTAGACAATTTTTTTCTTTTTTTTTTGGAAACTCCAGGGAAGCCATAGGACCAAGAAGTTCCATTTAATCACCATTTGAAATGTCAAGCCCGAACATAAGGGTTTCTAATGCAAAAAATAAAATCATATATAATATCTTTTCATGGTCTCAACATTGACGACCATTTCTATCATTTTACCTTCTATATCTTCTAAGTAAAGAGCACCATTGGATAATACCCTTTTAACAATGAATGGTCCTTTCCAATTTGGAAAAAAATTGCCTTTGACTTCGGCATGATGCGGCAGAATGCGTGTCAACACTAATTGGCCCTTATCAAAATGTTTGGGACACACTTTTTTGTTGTATGCTCATGCCATTTTTGTATGGTAGAATAGTCTATGACATACTAAGTAATCCGTTTCTCATCAATCAAACTTAATTGCTCCAAGCGTGTTTTGTTCCACTCATCATCGTCAATTTTAGCCTCCATAATAATTCGTAAAGATGGGATCTAAACCTCTGCAGGTATAACCGCCTCAGTCCCATATACTAGTGAATATGGGCTGGCGCCCACTGACGTACGAACTGTAGTGCGATAACCCAACAAAACAAAAGGTAACTTTTCATGCCATTGTCGAGAACTTTGTACCGTTTTGCGAAGTATCTTTTTTATATTTTTGTTAGCAGCTTTTACAGCCCCATTTGACTTTGGTCGATACATAGTTGAAATTCGATGCTCAATATTAAGTTGATGGCATACCTCTTGCATGAAGCGACTGTTGAGATTTGCAGCATTATCGGTAACAATCACCTTAGGAATACCAAACCGACAGATAATGTTGAAATGAATGAAGTCCACCGCAACCTTCTTGGTCACTGAATTGAAAGTTACTGCTTCCACCCACTTTGTAAAATAATCAATGACCACCAAGATGAACCGATGACCATTCAATGTTTTTGGTTCTATTGGTCCAATCACATCCATTCCCCATGCCACGAAATTCCATGGAGTAGACATTGCGTGCAACTCAGAGGGAGGAGAATATATCAAATTATCAGGTATTTACATTTATGACATTTACGAACAAATCGTATGAAATCCCGCTCTATGGTGAGCCAATAATAACCTGCTCGAAGTATCTTCTTTGCTAAAACATATTCATTCATGTGAGGTCCACAAATACCTGAGTGTACTTCAATAATTATTGTTGAAGCCTCTTGAGCATTTACACATCTTAGAAGTCCCAAATCAGGTGTCTTCTTATACAGTATGCCACGCTTAAGAAAAATCTGTTTCCTAGTCGTCAAATAATTCTTTTTTTATTACTTGTTATATCTGACAGACATTCATTAGACTGAAGATATGTTTTAATATCATGGAACCAAGGTTTACAATCAAATTCCTCTTCAACCATGTTGCAATAAGCATGTTGATCATGAATTTGTATGTATAAAGGATCTATATGAGCGCCATCAGAATGTTGGAGCGTAGAAGATAAAGTGGCCAATGCATCTACAATCTCATTGTGAACTCTCGGAATGTGTCTAAACATTATCAACACGAATCGTTGACAAAGATTTTGTAAATACTATGGATATTGTATGAACTTTGGTTCACGAGCTTCACATTCTCCTTGAATTTGATGAACTAGCAAGTCTGAATCTCTTAACACTAACAGTTTTTGGATACCCATGTCAGTAGCTAACCTCAAACCCAAAAGAGAAGCTTCATACTTAGACATATTATTAGTGTAGTAGAATCTAAGTTGGGCTCTTATAGGGTAATATTCCAATAATTCCGACATAAGAACAGCTCCTATTCCAACTCCCTTTTTGTTAGAGGCACCGTCAAAGAACAACTTCCATCCTTTACTGTTATTGTTAATAACTTCAACGATACAGGATATCTCTTCATCAAGAAAATAGCTCTTAAGTGGTTCATATTCTTCATCAATAGGGTTCTCTGCTAAATGATCCGCAAAGGCTTGAGCTTTCATTGCGGTGCACGTCACATAGATAATGTCAAACTCTATGAGCAATATTTTCCATTTTGCAAGCTTGCCCGTGGGCATGGGCTTTTGAAAAATCTATTTCAACGGATCCATACGAGAAATGAGATAAGTAGTATAAGATGAAAGATAATGCTTCAAATTCTATTCTACCCAAGTTAGGGCACAACACGTTCTTTCAAGAAGGGTTTACATCGCTTCTTAAATGGTAAACTTCTTGCTTAGGTTATAAATGACATGTTTTTTCTTCCCAGTGTAATCATGCTGACCAAATACATAACCAAAAGAATTATCCAATACTGACATATATAATATCAGAGGTCTTCCCGGCTCGGGTGGAACCAACACAGAGGGATTTGATAAGTAATATTTAATTCATTCAAAAGCCTCTTCACATTCTGTTGTCCACTAGACTGTGGAATTCTTTTTTAACAACTTAAAGATGGGATCACAAGTTGTTGTGAGTTGAGCAATGAATCTGCTGATGTAGTTTAACCTTCCTAGAAGGCTCATAACCTCACTTTTGTTCTTCGGAGGTGGCAATTCCTTAATGGCTTTCATTTTTTGAAGTATCCGACTCGATACCTCGTCGACTGACTATAAACCTGAAAAGCTTCCCTGATGGGCACATTTTAAAGGATTAAGTTTTAGATTATACCTGCGAAGCCTCTCAAAGAATCTTCTTAAGTCTTTCACGTGATTTGACTGCTTTTTGATTTAATAATAACATCATCCACATAAACTTCGATTTCTTTATGTATCATATCATGAAACATGGTTTTCATCTCTCTCATATATGTTGCCCATGCATTTTTTAACCCAAAAGGCATAACCCGATTACAATACGTACCCCATGGAGTGATAAAAGATATTTTTTCTGCATCTTCATCATCCATAATGATCTGATGGTAACCAGCATAGCAATCCACAAAAGATTCAACCTCATGTTTAGCACAATTATATAATAAAATATGGATGTTGAGCAAAGGAAAATCATCTTTTGGAATTGCTTTGTTCAAATCACGATAACCAACACACATTCAAACTTTGCCGTCTTTCTTAGGGACGAGTACAATGTTGGCTAACCAAGAAGGATATTGAGCGACTCGAATGACTTTGGCCTAAAGTTTTTTTTGTGATATCCTCTTTAATTATTACACTCAAGTTGATTTTGAGCTTTCTCAACTTTTGCTTTATTGGAGGAAAGTTAGGATCAATCGAGAACTTGTGAACAACCATGTCAGTGCTTAATCCAGGCATGTCATCATAAGATGACGCAAAATCAACTTTGTAATCAAACAGAATCTGGATTATATCATCCTTTTGATGTCGAACATGTACGCTTATGTTAGTCTCCTTAATATTTTCATGATCCCCTAAATTTATCGTCTCCGTTTCACTCATGTTTTGATTTGACTTATTTTCAAAATGATTGAAATCCCTTCTTACTTCTTCAAATACTTTATCTTCATCATATTCAATTTATTGACTTATTCTTTCAAGATTAGGTCAAAGATTAGATTTGATTTTAAGATCTGGCAAAAAAATCTACATGCATGTCATATCACTAGAATCGACATAGAAAGAACTGTATAAAAGAAAACAATCAAATATATTAGACTGAAATAAAAACACAATTACATTCTATTGAAAAGGGAAATAAATTTTTTGAAATAAAACAACAAGATAAAATCCGAATTACAATCCTTGAATAAATCGGACTATAGAAAGAAAAACAAGACAGACTACCAAGACTCATTCTTAACGGGGAGAGGAATGACCTCCCAATTGTTCAGCTGCACATGAGGACGAACGAATGGCACATCTATGTTGCTAGTGCCTTCTTCGAGTTCCACAATATCAGCCTCAACAAATAAATCTTGAAAACAGTTGATCAGCTCTTCATTAACTTTCAGCATTATCTCTGGGAAAGGTGATTCAGAAGATTCTATTGCACGGGCTTTGATGAAGGATCTATATATTGGTGGTATAGGCTTGGAAAGGGACCATACATCTCTCTTTTGCTTCTTTGCCTTCATTTGGTCCTCGACTTTGGGCTGGTAACCTAAGCCAAAAGTACCAGTGCTCTTTCGTTGACTGAGCGGATAAGTTGTCCCTTGCAAGAAGATCCTCAAGCCTTTACCTAGTTCAAACCCGTGCTTCAACATTTTATTTACCATCATCACAGACTCCATGGGCAATTGTGGTTTTGAAATGAGATTCCCCTCGAGGATATGCTAAACAACCACTACCTCAAAAGCTTGATAAACCAATGTCTCATTCTCATTATTTGGCTTAACAAAAGAAAGGAAATAGTCTTTGTAAACTGACAGGTCCCCTTCACCATGAACAATCACTTTTTGTCGGTTGTATTCAAACTTAACCATTTGATGCAATGTGGATGGGACTGCCCCAACCCTATGCACCCATGGTCTCTCAAACAATAGATTGTAGGATGCATTTATATCCAGCATTTGAAAATTCACAGTGAATCGACAGGCCGTATTGTTAGTACTAGCTCTATCTCACCAATGACATATGTTTTTGACCCATCAAAAGCTCTAACACATACATTGTTAGGTCGGACCCTTTCAGCACTAACATTCAATTTTTGTAAAGTTGATAAGGGACAAATATTTTCCCCAGATCCTGCGTCAATTAAAACTCGAGTGATATATAAAATCTCACACTTTACAGTGATATGGAGGTCTTGGTTATGTCTTGTACCTTCCACTAGTAGTTCATCACCTGAAAAGGTGATACGATTTACTTCAAGGATTCTCCGAGCAATTTTCTCTAGTTGACTCACTGTAACTTAATTAGGTACATGTGCTTCGTTCAGAATCTTCATTACAACTTTACGTTTTTCATCTGAATGTATTAACAAAGACAACAAAGAGATTTGGGCAGGCGTTTTCCTTTACTGTTCCACAATAGAGTAATCTGATAATTTATCTTTCTTAAGAACTCTTCTGCCTCTTCTTTAGTGACTGGACTCTTGACTTGCATTTGGTCATTTTTATTTTTCTTTAGTTCCATCGCGACATAACATCTTCGTGAATGAGTTATTCCTCCTACTTCATCTATATCTTCATCGACTTCTTTCCCCTTGTATTTCAAGACATTAGACTCATTATTCCAAGGAAAAACTTTGGGGTCAGTAATTGGAAGTTGGGACACTGACCTGATGATTACAGGCGAAATATATGTTCCTTTCACGATCAAGATAGGCTTGTTTGACCCTCTTGAAACAACCAATCTTGCCTCTTTCTGACTTGCCCAAACATCTTCAAGTGCTCTTTTTACTGTTACGATGGGTGTGGTTGACGGGATCAACCTTTTTTCAATACTTTCCGCCTCCGAATCCACCATTTTTGTCAAGTCAACAACATTTGCTGAATTTTCCAGTCCAGCTCCATTTTTAACAATTGGATTGTTTGGGATTGGAACTTCTTCGCAAGTATTCATCATTTCTAACATATTTGTTTCAGTATGCCTCGCTAATGGATTTTGATTGATGTTTTGTCCATTTGGGCTTTCAGCTATAATTTGATGAGTATCAATAAAATCTTGAATTTCATTTTTAAAGTACCAACACCTCTCTATGTTGTGCCATGGGGCATTAGAACAATAGGCGCAGTGTTGGGAATAATCTAGATTTCTCGGGTGAGGATTCGACATATTTCTTTTAATAGGACTCAAAACATTCATCAACTTTAATTTTTGAAACAAGCTAGCATTTGGATCTCCAATAGGGGTGAACTCCTCCTTAACTTCATTTCGCCTCTTGTATTCTTTTCTAGGACAAAAATGAGTTCTGACGATATTTTGGTGAATTTGTGTGCGGTGCTGCATGTTTTTGAGGAAGTGGTGCAGGCCACTGCGGATAAGAAGGATGGACAATTGTTTGTGCACTAAAAAGGGATATGGAGAGTATGGGACGTGATATTGTGGAGTTTTGGAAGGAAAGTAGTGTTGCGAGGATTATCATGGACATAGGTCCAAGACATTGATACACTAGTAGCTAAATCCCCCCTTCTCTTCTTCCCTCCAATATTTCTAGAACCATTTTGAAGTCTTTTAAGGCAGCTTGATGACACACCCTCAAAATGAACTAAGGTAGGTAGATCCTCACATGTGCCTAAACAGGTTAATAATATGTTAATAATGTGTTTTATAGCTTGTATAAGTGATTTGAAGATGTTTGAAGGTCAAACGTTCAAGAACGTCCAAGACGTTTGAAAGATGGTGTTAAGACATTTTAAGGGTCAAAACGTCCGGGTACGACTTCCCGGGGACCACCCGAAGTCCCCAGGAGTACCCAAACCTTGGACAAGAGGCTGCCCAAGGCAGCGTGCAGGAGCAATATTTGGACCTTGCCCTCGCGACGCGCGCCTATCACGCACCTCACTGCCTCAAATTTTATTTGGTGCAGAATGGGGAGGCTGCTTCGCGATGCGCAGCCCACTCCCAGATCCGGTTGTGTCGTTTTTAAGTCAATTTTGACATGTCTAAAATCCCCAATTCGTGTGGTTTTTTTTTGGTAACTTAGGGGACGTTTTATTAACTGTTTTTAGGACCTTTTTAAACCTTTTCCCAAGGCAAAACCCCAACACCCATTAAGAAATCAAATTCCCACTCTTCTCTTCCAAATCCCCCCCCCCCCAAACAAAAAACTCTATTGAAGACCAAGCTCAAGAACAAGCTATGGAATTGGATTCTTGGAGCTTTCTTTTCAGATTTTCATGGGCTTTTTAATGTATAAGGTATGGTGATCCTTCATACATATATAACCATTCATCTATGTAGTCCTTTCAAAGGTTTTCTAAACATGAATTCTAAGTCAAATATCCTATCTTTCAATCTAGCCATGGGTTCATTCTCAAATTGATTTCAAAAGCATTCTAATGGTGAATATATGTTTATCGACTGATTTTATGATGAATTTCTATCCAATTTTATAAAGAACCCATGATCCTCCTAATTTCTCAAATTAGCCTATAATGTGGGTCTTGTGATATTGACTTGATGTTTATAGAATTGTGATTAGATTGTATTGAATTTCTTATAGTTATTAATTTCTATATCTATTGAATATGAATTATTGAGGAATGATCAAAGATGATCATAAGCTTGGAGATTTGGTAAGTTGACTTATTTCTTCTAATTAGCCTATAATGTACATTGAATCATGTTGATTGGTATGGTCCACCTATGGTTGCGGTGTTTACATTATTGTACATGTTTATGTGTTATGATATTGTCCTTGAAGGCATTAGATGCAATATGAATTGATATGATGATTTTCATGTTTAGGAAGTTGAAGGATTTAGCCTTGATTCTAATATCATGTCTAAGGGAATTGATGTTATGTGATGTTATGTGTATAGTCTTCTACATTACTTGGTTATTCTAGGTGTGGAGATGATGTTATATGTGTAGGTGTGATGATCATGTTAGGGTTAGGTATGGTCTATATGGCTAATGATAATGAATATCTTTATAGCATGACCCCTACCCATATGAACCCTATATGAATGTGTGATCAAACTATACTATGAGTCTTATATTCTATTGTTGAATATGTACTTGCCTTATATAATGTAATGTGAGTGTGTGTAGTCTATAGTCCTCAATACTCTATATATGTGTATGACTTTGAAGAATGTTGTACATGTATTGTGGTCTTTAGAGGGTGGCTTCCTCAATACTATGTGATAGTCATTATGTGATCATGTTGACCAATCTACACACACACTTCATGCATATATATGAATAGGGGTAGATTCATGATGATTAAGGAAAGGATAGTGCTCCTATGCATCATTACCTATTTCTATGCATGTAAAGTATATGATTTATGATGTTATGAACATGTGTTCCTAAATGTGTTTATGTGAAGGTAGATCTCACATATATGTACAAACAAACACATGTATGTAAGAATATCATATGATTATGTGAAAGGACATTCTCACATGAGGTAAGTTCTATGGTGAATGTAGAATTCTCACCCTAGATACCTTTAGCTATATGATATATTAAGGAGTAAGTCAGTAAGGCCTATTTTTTATGAAATAATGATTATCTAAAGGCTTAATGATATTTAAAAAGGGAATTATTGCTTAGCACTGAAAGGGCATGTAAATGAGATGGAGGTCTCACGTTAGTAAGTCTGGCCTCTCACATGGGTTTCTTTACGACTAGTAGTGTGGATTCCCAAGGTATATGTTGTCTCATGAGATGGAAACCTTCACGCTTAGTTAGTCAATGTTTCTAGAAGAAATCTCCTTGTTCCTTAACTATGTGCCCACATAGGACTCTAGTGTAGTGGATCCACCTAGATAAGCTATGTACGAATGGTTTCACCTTAGGAAAGAGTAAACCCTCTCTTTTCGATGTGGGAGTAGAACACCGGATTCTATGTAGCTCACATGGTCTATGTCGGTTATGGCTATGTCTCCCGAAAGTTAATAATTAACTAAGATAAGAATAAGAACTCTAATCTAAATTCCTTGAGGAGTGTACTTGGTATGGGAGGATGGACCCTACCTATACATTCCACTAGATGAATTCAAGAAAGGATAGGATTGGAGACCCTTATGAAGTAAAGACTTATGTTATATATATATGACTTGTATGAGTGCATGTTAAGTGATCTTGTTATGTTAATATATGAATTATGACTATACATGTGAATTATACTTGTGGCTTCTAAATAGGTTTACTAAGTATATGTGGGGGTATGGGACTCCATGTGTACATTGCACAAGTAGGCTTGTGAAGGCGTTATGAGGGTGATTTACTTATGATATGAACTAAATGAGTTTATAACTAAAGTGTAGGAAGTATTATGAGTCTTTCTATGATGTCATGAAGTATGATGAATCCTTATATGATGATATGAAGTACGTGGCTTTATGTGTAGTTGTAAGTGAATATGTTATGACTTGTTAAATATGTTATGACTTGTTGAGTATGTTATGCCTAGTCTAGGGTGACTTCTTAGGTACGCTTGGTGGAAGTAGTATTATGGGATGTTACCTACACATTGCACTAGTGTGACATAGGAGTTGTCTTACGTGATGGTCCATATGTGAAGTTGATATCTTTGATGTGTTTATGACTTATGAATATATGTGCTTGTGTTATGAATAATATTATGAAAGACTATTGTAAGGTGACCTCAAGGGGATACATTGCACGAGATACACTTGAGGGTTACTTAAGTAAAGAAGAAAAATAAAAGATAGGTAATGTATTATGTGTATTGAATATGCTTGTAAGTATGATAAATGGCTTTATGTGCTATGACGAGTATTATCCATATCTATATATGTATCTGAACTATATTGAGCTTATATGTGCCTATGTTCATGAAGTTCACTAAAAAGACATGTTGCATGATTTCAAATGAAAGGTCCTCTCTAAATGCATGTTTTTGCATGGTTGCCATACTTAGTGCATTCTTGTACTAATACCATTCTTCATCATCTTTTTACACCAAGTGTAGGTGGTGATGTCTAAAGGATGTCTCCTAAGTGAAGAGCTTCGATAGATCTTCCAAGTTCAAGAAGAGGGATCCTTATGATTCAAGGATTTCCTTATTTCAAGTTCCTATTCAATTATGTAATAGCTTATATATTATTTTATTTTGTTAAGGTTCGTGTCCCTATTCTATTCTATTGAGTTGTGTCTTAAGATGACAAAGAGACATTAGAGTCTAACTATGTATTATGATATTTTATATATATGAAGTAATGTTCTAGCATATGATGTGCTACGAAAAGTTTTAAATTTTCCACTATTTTTATGATTATGCAATGAAGGTACGCTAATAGGCTTGTCTTAGACCTCCAAGAGGTCGACGATGCCGTGTTAAGATTCGAGAATACCATAACGTCTAGGGTATACCCTCGGGTCATAACAAACTTGGTATCAGAGCATAAGGTTTTGTGTTTTGTCTTTAGGTTTCAAAGTCTCGTGTTGCCACGTCTATTATAGTCTCGTATCATTGGTGGTGAGTCGCCACACATCAAATGATATGGGAGGCCATAGGACGATAGTGGTTCCCTTCTTCACTATTCTCATATCGTGCCATATAACTTAACTCTATTAGATCTCTATTATGTTTCTTTGTCCGGTAGTCTTTTAGATGTGATTGCTTGGAAGGGATGATATCTCCATGCTTGAGTGAGAAAAGGTGAGTTTTTGATACCTACCTTGGTTTATGGTTGATGAATATATGTGAAGGTGAACTTAGTATATGTGGATGTGGTGCCATTTATGGCTATAGATGGTTTCTGAGTAATGAGATGTTATGTTGAGAAGATTCATGATAAGGCATGGTTATAGCTTTTTAGTAGTTGTTATAGTTGAATGGAGTTTCCCTTTGAATGATAGATTGCCTTATGATTATGTGCATTGGTAGTATGATGTTATGATATAGGCTTGAAAAGTCTTAGAGAATGTGGTATATAGTGAGAAGGATGAATGTTGCCTTGATATATGCGAAATGCTTCATAGTTGTCCTTGTATGGATTGGAATATTTTGTATAGGCCTTCTCTTAAGAAGGAGAGATAGTGTGTTGAGCCTTGTAATGTGATTATAAGGTATGCTAATTAATGGGAGAACCCTTATGACTAGTAAATAGTTCCCTTTATGAACCTATTATAAGAGTGGTAAGAAGGGGAAAGATGAGCTTTATTCCATAAGTGGAAGTATGATTACCCTAAGGTGACTTAGGGGGATGTATGGTAAGTACCCCTTATATCTTGAAGATAAGGAGAGAATTGAGGTTGACCTACTTTGAAGTGGTTATTTGTCTTTTAAGCTTGAATTTAAATATGTTTAATGGAGGAAGTGCTTAGATAGTACCTAGGCATGGTTGGTTGGAAAGTTCCACCCAAAAGTGATTACCCTTGTAGGTTGGTTTTGACTTGCCTTGACCTTGATGTTTGAGGACATTATATGATTACGCTTACCCCAAGTTAGGGATAATGTGCATAGATTGTTAGATTTTTAGAGCCCTTGATGTCCCTATGTTGAGTTCCCTTGAACTTCTCTAGGTTGAAAATCACTTTGTAGTGATGGTAAGAAGGGTGTTCATAATCTTAGATCCCAAGAGAGGGATAATGTGCTTAGTTAATAAGGTTTGTAAGCTAAGATTCCCCTAGTGTTGAGATGAGTTTCTCTTAAATGAGTTTATCCTAAGTGAGGGAGAATGATTTGAGTAGTAAGGTTTTAGATATCCCTATTTTTTCCTTCTATTCTTACTCAAGATTTAAACCACGGAGTTCCTAAGTAGCTTGTTCATGTTAGGAGTCTTACATAAGATGATAAGTTGCATGTTCTCCATATGATATGCATGTCTTTAACGACACTATGTATGGATATTAGGAAAGGTCAGTATTGCATGAAAAAGGAAATTTTAATAAGTTTGCATGTTTCTCATGTTGTTGTGCATCCTTATATGATAAATGTGCAATTTGATCTCATGAGATGGCTTAATGATCATGCTTTATGTAACTTTAATATGTGGTGCCTTAGCCTCATAATGAGAAGTTGAGTCTCCTTTAAATAAGATAAGATGAGTCTCTCTTAAAAATGTGTGACTTTTGAAATTCGGGAAGTTTTACTATAGGCTCACTCTTGAAGAAGTGATGGTTGGTCTATCCTATGTATTTTGGTGTGCCTATGAATTGTAATAAATTTCCCTAAATGATGCATATTTATGAAAGATAGTGATGTGCTAGAAATAGAAAGTTTTAAATTTACTTCCTAATATTGTGATGTGCTTGGTGTGACCTATCATGTTGATTTCATATGTAAGCAAGTATGAGCATAATGTGCTGTGGAATAACGAAATCCTCCTTAATATGAATTAACCTCTATGCATTTCTTTTATGTTAACTCTATGATGCCATTGTGTATGTTGTGACTAGGAGAAGGTAGTCCCTCCTTGAACAAAGCTAAGAATGGTAATGTCATATATAACCTTGGTGATATCATGTCTAGACTATAAGGTTGTTGTTGATCTACATTATTCATGATGCTTGTGTAACTAAATAAAGTGTTTGAATTTTCTCATGAGTTGAAGTGTAGAATATGCTTATGTGTGAAATTGGAATCTATTGTATGTTTAACCTTGTGATGAAATAATGAACATGCCTAAAGTTAGAGAAGGTAGTTTCTCCAAATGTCAATGAATATGAAGAAGTATGTGTGCACGGAGTGAATTATAGAAGTAGTCCATGCTTGATTAAGTTGCTTTAAATGCATACTAGAATGAAGTTGGTGTTCCTTGTAGTTTTGTGTATTGACTTTTATGTAATAAAATATTGAAGTGTTGTGAGCTTCTATGAAAGTCATTGAAGTTCTTGGAAGTGTTTAAAATATTTGTGTCATTCGAGGACGAATGTTGTTCTAAGTGGGGGAGTATTTACACGCCCTCAAAATGAACTAAGGTAGCTAGAGCCTCACATGTGCCTAAAAAGGTTAATAACATGTTAATAATGTGTTTTATAGCTTGTACAAGTGATTTGAAGAGGTTTGGAGGTCAAACGTCCAAGAACGTCCAAGACGTTCGAAAGATGGTCTTTAGACGTGCTAGTAAGTCCTTCTATGTTTGGCTTGATCTTATGTGTTGTTTGGAGTTGATAAGCAGTGTAGTTGACTACCTTAATAGACATGTTAAGGGTCAAAACGTCCGGGTACGACTCCCCGGGGACCAACCGAAGGGCCCCCAAAGAGGACCCAAAACTTGGACAAGAGGCTGCCCAAGTCAGCGTGCAGGAGCAAGATTTGGACCATACCCTCTCGACGGCGCCTATCACGCACCTCACTTCCTCGAATTTTATTTGGGGCAAAATGGGGAGGATGCTCCGCAACGCGCATCCCACTCCCAAATTCGGCTGCGTTGTTTTAAAGTCAATTTTAACATATCTAAGAGCCCCAATTCATGTGGGGTGTTTTGGTAACTTAGGGGACGTCTTATTAACTGTTTTTAGGAAATTTTTAAACCCTTTCACAATCCAAAACCCCCCATTAAGAAATAAAATTCTCAAAGTTCTCTTCTCTTCCAAAATCCCCAAAAACCTCCATTGAAGACCAAGCTCAAGAACAAGCAATGGAATAGGATTCTTGGAGCTATCTTCTCAGATTTTCATGGGATTTTTAATGTATAAGGTATGATGATCCTTCATCCATAGATAAACATTCATCTATGGAGTCCTTTCAAAGGTTTTCTAAACATGAATTCTAAGTCAAAAATCCTATCTTTCAATCTAGCCATGCGTTCATTCTCAAATTGATTTCAAAAGCATTCTAATGAGGAATATATGTTTATCTACTTATTTTATGATGAATTTCTATCCAATTTTATGAAGAACCCATGATCCTCCTAATTTCTCAAATTAGCCTATAATGTGGGTCTTGTGATATTGGCTTGATGTTTATAGAATTGTGATTAGATTGTATCGAATTTCTTATTGATACTACTTTTTATATGAATTGAATCTGAATTATGGAGGAATGATCAAAGATGATCATAAGCTTGGAGATTTGGTAAGTTGAATTATTTCTTCTAATTATCCTAAAATGTACATTGAATCATGTTGATTGTTATGGTCCACCTATGGTGGCGGTGTTTAAATTCTCGTACATGTTTATGTGTTATGATCATGGAATTGAAGGCATTAGATGCAAGATGAATTAATATGATGATTTGTATGTTTAGGAATTTGAAGGATTTAGCCTTGATTCTAATATCATGTCCAAGTGAATTGATGTTATGTGATGTTATGTGTATAGTCTTCTACAATACTTGTTTATTCTAGGTGTGGAGATGATGTTATATGTGTATGTGTGATGATCATGTTAGGGTTAGGTATGGTCTGTTTGGCTAATGATAATGAATATCTTTATAGCATAACCACTACCCGTATGAACACTATATGAATGTGTGATCAAAGTATACTAGCAGTCTTATATTGTATTGTTGAATATGTACTTGCCTTCTATGATGTAATGTGAGTGTGTGTAGTCTATAGTCCTCGATACTCTATATATGTGTATGACTTGAGACTTGAAGTATGTTGTAAATGTGATGTGGTGTTTAGAGGGTGGCTTCCTTAATACTCTGTGATAGACATTATGTGATCATGTTGATCAATGTACACACACACTTCATGCATATCTATGAATAGGGGTATATTCATGATGATTAAGGAAAGGATAGTTTTCCTATGCATCATTACCCATTTCTATGCATGTAAAGTATATAATATATGAAGTTATGAACATGTGTTCCTAAATGTGTTTATGTGAAGGTAGATCTCACATATATGTACACACACATGTATGTAAGAATATGATATGATTATGTGAAAGAACTTTCTCACATAAGGATGGTTCTATGGTGAATGTAGAATTCTCACCCTGAATACCTTTGAGCTATATTATATATGAGGGAGTAAGTCCCTAAGACCTATTCTTTATGAACTAATGATTATATAAATGCTTAATGATGTTTAAAAAGGGAGTTATTGCTTAGCACTGAAAGGGAATGTAAATGAGATGGAGGTCTCACGTTGGTAAGTCCGGCCTCCCATGTGAGTTTCTTCACGACTAGTAGTGTGGCTTCCCAAGGTGTATGTTGTCTCATGAGATGGAAACCTTTACGCTTAGTTAGTCATGATTTCTAGAAGAAATCTCCTTGTTCCTTAACTATGTGCCCACATAGGACTCTAGCTTAGTGGATCCACCTAGATAAGCTATGTACGAATGGTTGCACCTTAGGCAAGTGTAAACCCTCTCTTTTCGGAGTGGGAGTAGAACACCGGATTCCATGTAGCTCACATGGTCTATGTTGGTTATGGCAATATCTCCCGAAGGTTAATAATTAACTAAGATAAGAATAAGAACTCTAATCTAAATTCCTTGAGGAGTGTACTTTGTATGGGACTATGGACCCTACCTATACATTGCACTAGATAACTTCAAGAAAGGATAGGATTGGAGACCCTTATGAATTGAAGACTTATGTTATATATATGACTTGTATGAATGCATGTTAAGTGATCTTGTTATGTTAATATATGAATTATGACTATGAATGTGAATTACACTTGTGGCTTCTAAATGAGTTTACTTAGTATATGTGGGGATATGGGACTCCATGTGTACATTGCACAAGTAGGCTTGTGAAGGAGTTATGAGGGTGGTTTACTTATGGTATGAACTAAATGAGTTTATGACTAAAGTGTATGAAGTATTATGAGTCTTTCTATGATGTTATGAAGTATGATGAATCCTTATATGGTGATATGAAGAATGTGGCGTTATGTCCAGTTGTAAGTGAATATGTTATGTCTTGTTGAATACGTTATGACCTGTTGAATATGTTATGACTTGTTGAGTATGTTATGCCTAGTCTAGGGTAACTTCTTAGGTACACTTGGTGGAAGTAGCATTATGGGATGTTACCTACATATTGCAATAGTGTGACTTAGGAGTTGTCTTAGGTGATGATCCTTATGTGAAGTTCATGTCTTTGATGTGTTTATGATTTTGTCTTCTTCCTCTGGGCTAAATTTTAATGCAGAAAGAGCTTGTCTGCTATCGTTCCACGTTTTCTTCTCTTCTTCAGTTAATACTATATTGTCAGTAGTTGTTGAATGCAACATCCATTTCTTGGATGGATAATTGGACGTCCAAGATCCACTAGTAACATTAAATGTAATGCTACTCGAGCAATTTACATACCCTACTAGAGTGTTAGCTGTTGTTGAGACGGAATCACACTGTAGAGTAAGAAACAGAAAGTATGAGCTATGTTTTCACCAGAGAGTATATTAGGGCAATATAGAAGACTGAACATCATATAAAGAATGGAAGATTTATCGTTATCAAGAAAACCAACTATTCCTCGACTAGAAACTAGTTGTCCGGATATATGGATCCTCAGATAACCATTCCTTAAAAATCATCAACCACACAGCTATTAAATTAACATTATCTGCGTAATGATCTGTGCTTAGACTGAATCTCAACTACTGGCTGGACAAACTTCAAGTCTGAGAGACTGGTTTTAAAATATAAGGCCAAAAAAAAAAAAAAATCAACTTAACAGCATGCATTCTTTCTGAGGTTCAAATCTGAAAGAATCAATTGATCCATTAATCAACTACGCTCATTCCCAAATTAGTTGAGGTCGGCTATAAAACTCTTTTAAAATTTATTTATTTCTGCTCTTTTCGGCCTCTTTTCAAACCAAATCATGTCACAGAAATGCTCTTTACTTCCCTGGAATTCATTTCATAGATGTTCCACAAAAATAGACTAGCTGAAGATTTTGTAACATCACAAGTTCACAGAAGTTCGGTTATGGATAGTTACAAGAGGGGTGGAGGAACGCCAAAGAAGTAATGCAGAGAGGTGATTAGCCAGGATATGACATAGCTTCAGCTGACCTTAGATATGAGGTAATAGAGGACATGGGTAAGGGTAGGAGGTTAGTTAGATAGTTGAGCATTGTATCGCTTATTCTTCTGTACTATTAGTGGTAGTACTACTCTTGTAGTTTCTTTTCCTTTGAGTTTGGTTATTATATCCAGCTTTTTACCCTTCGATTATCGCTTTATCTTGTTATGACTACTGTTTAGGATGATTTGTCAGGTTGTCTTATAATATTTGTCATGACTTTCTTCATTTCCGTTATTACCTCTCTATACTGCTTTGGACTTTTTTTCCTTGAACTAAGGGTCTATTGGAAACAATCACTCTACCTTCAAGGTAGTGATAAAGTTTGCATACACTTTACCCTCCCCGGACCCCACTTTCTGAGCTTACACTAGGTATGTTGTTGTTGTTGTTACAAGTTCACCGAGTTTGTAAGTCACAAGTATGAGAGATAACAAAGATAAAATTAGTTAATTGATTCAGAACTTTAAAAATGAAAACTCTCAATTCCAATTTATATGATACACTTGCAATTTTGTTCATTTCAAATTATTTGACTCCATTCCATTAATACTCTCTTTTAGCAGTTCAGACCACTTGGCACGCCTCGACCATTCCATTAGATACCTGTTATCTCCAAGTACATGTATCGTTCACTCTGTACCCCCAAAACTTAGACTAATGGAAAAAACACGTAGTATTTTTGTGTCTGCTGACATTTGAACCCTACTCTCTCATGATTTTCACCCACTTCTTTGACTAGCATACCACACCCTCGGTGCTCCATTAATACAATTATTATACACAACTTTCAGGATATTAAATTTATTTAACTATAACCTTTGATGTGATGTTTTCTATATCTATTGTCCAACCGATATTGTAATATATCGTCTCATTACTACTGATATAAGCATATTTTTGCTATCAGATGTCCTTGAAGGATCCTTATTACTATTATATTATATAAGTCAAATTAGCATTGTCTACTCTGTATAAAACTAGTATCGTCACATAAAGTAGGACGGAGTAATAAAAGAAAAAAATAGAACATGAAGTGATTAGCATAGTAATTTGGATCTAATGACCCCAGCCATAACTTACGAATCTTTTATTAAATGCTGAAAATCTCATTTATATAAGCAGTAAAAAGTAGAAAATGTAAACTGATGAATCTTGGGATCAAATGCCACCCCTTGAGACGAATCTAACCACTTAACGGCTTCTACAAAAATGTAAGAAGTTATACTCACACCAGGAGAGGAGAAGCATAATGCAGAGTTAAAGGTCAGCAAAGGAGTAGCAAATGATTTTCCTAGCATCCCTGCACCAAAAAGTACAGGCTGAATGAGTAGATGCAGAGGACATTCGAAGACCTAAATGAAACACCGAACTTTTCACAGCCCATATAAAACACAAAGTTAGGACATGTAAGGATATGGGACTTCAGAAATGCACTCCGAAACTGAATTTTTCATGCCATATAACTGCTTAAATCCAAAACCTATATATCCCTTATAAAAAATAGAGTACAAAATTACTACTGAATTTGTACTTGTCAGCAACAATAGAAGAACTGTTGAATTTGTTTGGAAAGTCACGTGAGGACCCACTATAAAATAACCTTCTCCAATAAATGACATGACAACAAGTCGAATCATCGTTGTATCATGGTATTGCAGCACTTACTATCAGATACGCAGAATCAAGAAACCTAACATACAGAAATAGTATCTTCTCCACATTACCGAGACAATCCTTTCGAATCAAGTCATCAACTTATAAGTCTTGTGGTATTTATCACAGTGTCGAGAATGAGACCATAGATTTATATTTTTTGTAAACTCTTTTGAAACAAACTCACCACTTTATCCCAACCTTTATACAATTAACCCTCTTCACAGAGTACTGCAACAACTACTCTTATTTGCAATGATGACAAGTCGATTATCCAATTTACTTTCGTCTTTTCTTAATAACCACTTGTTAAACGTACATACATACATGAGTTCTAATTTGATACCACGTAGTGATACTTAATTCTCTCCGCAAAATAGTCCCAGAACTCAATTTTTTCCCCAATAACTCACATGTGACATGTCGAATAACTCAAACTCACAATCAGCATTGGCTTCGTGTCTATGCATATCATTCGACCTTCTCACATTATAATAATTTTCATTGCAAAATGTTCATGAATGGTTCAGAGACTTCCACTCTTAAACTATTAGGAGTCATATAGTGTGAGACATAAGGTATAATAATCCCAGGATAAAGTGCAGGACTATCTTATCCTGTGTTTGGTTGGAGGTATTAGGCATCATGGATTATTTATCCCACCATTTATACTTTTAGGGACCGTTCGATTGGAAACTAGTTATCACATGATTAATTATTTTGGAGTTAGTTATCTTAGGATAACTTATCCCGCCCTGTATATGCGATAACTTATCCCATCACTATTGTATAAATGGTGAGATAAGTTATCCCAAACATGTCAACCAAACAACACAACAAACTTTTATCCCTGGACTATCTTTTTATCCCAGGACTATATATTCATATCCCTCACACCAAACGACCCCTTACTAATGGGATAAGTTTTCTCATATAAATGGTGGTATAACTTATCCCAGGATAACTTGTTCCCACTCCCAACCAAACGACCTTGCTATTTAATTATTCAGGACGGAATACATAAAAAAGATTAAACCTGTTTTTATCCCCTTGTAGCCTACCAACTTCCTTATGCATCAACCCACTATCAAAACCCAACTTTCAGTTAAACAAGTGCCCTAAAATATTTGAGTGAAATCAAAATGCACAAACTTTAAGCAGCAATCTTGTCCAAAGATAAACAAACAATATATGAGGAAAACAACTTACTAAAAGGAATTGGAGAACAAATTCACAAGTAGAACTTCCAAGGCATAAAAGGGTTCAATCTAACCCAAATATAGAAACACCCAAAACTCCAAAACGAATACCACAAAGGAAAAGTTAGAAGTCTACCTCAGAATTCAGATTCCAGCTCTGCTTCAAGAAATGAATGTTGAAACAGCTGAGCCCTACACTCAATTGGGACAGGAAAACCAACTATGTCCTTTCGCTTAGCTCAACCAGTTTTTGACCATCAAAGGACAATTATCAAAACTTTAATTATTATTTTTTTTGGTTTGCCATCTTTCTTATTTGTATTGATTTCGACTAAATTTAAATTTGTCTTGAAAATAATTGAATAACAGACTCTCTAATAAAAGCGACTCCATACCCAACGAGATCCAAACTTAAGACCTATCTAGTAACAAATTTACACATTTTTTGCAAAAAGTTTTATTATGTTCATGATAGATTTTGGAATAAATATCTATTTTTTTTAAAAATATCATCTAAGTTATAAAAATTATTTAAAATATGCATAAATATATGTTATTATTTTGTAAAAAGAACATATTTCGTGTAAAGTTATGATAAGAAGAAGAAAATAAAAGGATAATATCATTCATTTATATAAAAAAAAATGCTATAATTATTATAATTAAAAATGACTTTAAAAAGTAAGTTCGAATAAAAAATGATAAAATATGTACAAATTTTATACAATAAATTAGGATTCTAAAATTCTGTCCAAAACTATAAATGATTAATATTTTATAAAATATAAATTTTTGTGATAATTCTTACAAGTTTCCAAATAATAAATGCTAATTTTTTCTATTTTTTGAAAATTTGGATTATTTCACAAAAATAGTTATCAAATGATGGCAAGTTATATGACCAAACAAAATTTGCCAATATTTTGTCTAAATATGTTTTAAAATATCTACAGCCAAACGGAGAATATAGGGGTCATTCGATATGGTGTAGTAGGGGTGTGCATCAGTCCGATTAAATTTTACGTCTATCAGTTCGTTTTATTCATTTTCGATTTTTAAATATACTAAACTAATAACTAATTAAATTAATATGGCATTTTTTAAATTCAATTTTCGATTTATCAATTTTTATTCCTTAACAATAATGTTTAATCAATACGTATTACGACTCCAACAATTATAAGATTTAAGTGTTGTCCACAGGATTCGAAATAGGATTCCCTTGCCCAAATTCCGCTATTGATACATAAGTTCATACGTGAATTTAAATGTTCAAAAAATAATGCCACCTACTTAGATCGAAATTGAGATCTTGGCATACATACAAGATGCATAAGTCTTGTATGACATAAATCTTAGGAAGATATGAATCACTTAGATGTATATGAATGAAGCCTCATGGGCTTGTATGTATGGACGATAAGTCTAACATACGTTTAAAAGTAAGTGATCCTAAGATGTATGTAATGAAATGATGAAACCCTAGAAGTGTTAAGTATGAGTGTAAATACACTAAATGGCCAAGTGCATTGGCATATGATGTGAAATGAACAATGAAATATGATGAAATGAACAATGATATGATGAACATGAACCATGATATGATGAAATGAAAACAATGAAATGATAAATGAACAATGAAATGATGAAATGAACAATGATATGATGAAATGAACAATGAAATGACGAAATTGAAAAATGAAATGATAAATGAACAATGAAATGATGAAATGAGAAATGAAATGATGACACCCTATAAGGGTTAAGTAAGGGTGTGAACACACCCAAATGGCCAAGTGCATTGGCATATGATGAATGAACATTTACGTAATAAGAGGTGAATAAGTATGAAAAGCAAAGATGCTAATGATGATGAATGTTGGTGACAACATGATATGGAGGCTAATGTAAATGATGAGAGCAATCTCAAATGAGCCTAAGTAAATATTTACCCAATGCGTACTCACCTATGAGAGCTGTAAGAAAATGAAGAGACCAGTCTCTATTGAACACTCTAATGAGAGTATTGAGCTTAACACACTCAATACGAATGATGAGATGAGAAATCATCTAATGAGCTATGATGTCCTCATACTAGAAGCCAGCTTCCATGACGTATGAGATGAATGTAATGGAACTTTATACTAAGCAACGATAGACTAGTTATGAGCGGTGATGCCCTCTTTCGGGAAGGGCGGAGGTTCACGTAACTCTCATGAGATGAGACTGTCCGTCTTGCCGGGTATGGGGTCTCCTTATATCTCTAGTCTTGAACCATAGCTGCCAATATGGAACTGATCGCACTTAACAGTTTCATGTTACGCTAGCACTAAGTATTTTGTGGTTTCAACTTTGGCGTGATCCACCTCTTTTCGGTGTGGGGCAGACACAGGATTTCATGATGCTACATGATCTATGTCGTTAAGTTTATTCCATGAATGTTGAGGCGCCTCAAATGTATGCACAATAATGAAATGAATGATACAAGTGTTTGGATAGGAATAATCAAAAGAGTGAGTACTAGATAAGTAATGACATAGCTAGTCACATTCTTGGTCATTGCACCGAACCTAGATGAAGTCTTAACACATCCTAGGTATAACTGTGTTTCACACCAGGTCTAGAAAAATGCAACATGGAAAGTACAGTATGAATGAATGAAGCAAACTCTGTGTTTGCTAAAAGAACTCCCTGTTGAGGTTCCGCATATGTTGAGCCCTCATTTTGGAGAAGTCCTAATGTCAGACCTGATTTCCAAGGTCTCAGGCATATGAACGAATGATATGAATAAATAGTGTTATTTTATGGCATATAACTGATATGGATGATTTAATGTGCGAGTGTTAATACCTGATTAATTTGAATATGATGCATGTTACTCTCATAGCATAACTTTTATCCTAAATCGTTGGCAAAGTGTCACTGACTTTCCTAAATCCAAATTTTGGAAAGCTCATCGACTTTCCTATTCCCAAATTTGGAAACTTTCCTAATTCTCAATTTGGCAAGTCCACTGGACTTGACTTCCAAAAATCATGTTGTTAGGAAAAAGAGCTATTCTTTCTCATGCATGTCCTTGGTGTGTGATTGCATATACCCATACTTAGTACCCAAGTGTGTTACTAACCTATACCAAACTTCTTTTACCTATTTTAGTTTGCAGCACAGTGTGTGACTGGATAAAGCTACAGGATCATCGTTGCAGTTATCCGACGTCCACCATTACATTCTCGAGTTTGGCCTAAGGTCCTTCATGCTTTCGAGGATGCTACTGTTGTTTATGTTCTAGCCTTAGTTTTTAGATTGAGCTAGTGGAGCATGTTCCACTAGCGTTTCTTTCCTATTTTATTCAGACTATGTATTGGTGCCATTTTTGCAATTATACACTGGTAATAGAATCGAACTATTTCTTGTAGTTGCTTATCTCTTAATGTTAGATGGTGAATGGTGAACAGTTACGTATTAATGAGAAATCTTTTATAAGTATGTTTTAAGAACAAAAAGTTTTCAAATTTTCCGCTAAAATTAACCTAGATGAAGTAAAGAAATGACGTAAAGTAGGCTTCGTCTGCGATCTCTGAAGCGTCAACGACGCCCGGTCTCGTCTGTAATTAGGGTCTAGATTCCAGTCGTTGACAAAGTTGGTATCCAGAGCACTAGGTTAAATTACTGAAAATAATAAGTTCACTATACAACCACATTGAGTAGTTTCTAAGTTTCATGGTTATAGTGAAAAAGTGGTACCACCACTATCCTGGATTAAGAGACTTCATGATGCGTAGAGAAAATTTCCCTTCTTGCTACTCTTATCGTGCTAATCTAGAGCCTTGACACTTTGTGTCATTTTAAATATCTATCGTTCGTTCTTGTTGCGCGCTTAGAAGAATACCACACAAGAAATTAGGTGACCAAGTGGTCTAAGGTGCTAGACTCAAGATCTGGCGCTTCCCAAGAAGGTGGCAGTGATAGAAATGCCTGCTGTGAACGAAAGAACGTTTGATAAGAGTGTTGTTCGCATGAAGGTGAGTGCATAGGTAGGTTCTAAAGCCTGCCTATGAATATTTGATGAAGAGGAGAAGGATAAGTTTGCTGCTTTACTAGCTCAAGAAGATGGCTCGGTATGGATTACTTTTCAGAAATGCTAGAACTACCATAGTTCTTATCAAAAACAGTGGTTAGTAAGGGTAAACTTTCCATAAGTTAGAGTTAAATGAATTCATGCTTGCTGTCATGTGATGTTTTGTATAGCGTGGAACATGATTTTTGTACTCGCCTTGTTGCATGGAGTTGTGAGTGCTCAAGTGTAGTGCGATTGAGAAGGAAGTTCCTCAATCTCAAATATGAAGCTTCAGATAAAGGATTTTGTATATATGGCATTATCCCAGAGTAAGTGTGATGAGAAACACAAATTCACAAAGAGTAAATGTCTCAGATGTTTAGATTATCTTCCGAAAAATCGCCCTTCTTTATTTAAATATGATATTCTTGTGTGTTGTCATTCCGGGACGAATGTTCCTAAGGGTGATAATGTAACAACCTAAAAAAAATAGATATGCTAAGTTAATGCTTAATGTGCCAAAGAATGCCTCACGATTAGACCAGGGTTCAACAGATGATGCGCGTAGAACCAGACCTCGAACCTTGGTATACCAAGCCAACTAAACTTTGGAGTTAGTTGAGCTAGGAAAAGGTTGGGACCAACCATGTAGGGCTCTCGAATACAAAGATTTACTCGAAGGAGTTTTTACCGGACTTAAAAAGAAGGAATTTTAGGTTTTAGGCGTCTAGGGGTAAAATGTCTTTTACCAAGCCTAAGGTAATATCATAATTACCCTAAATATATATATATTTAATTATTTAATAATATGGAGGGAATTTTGGGAGAGAGAGCCCGAATTTGAGCTCTAGGAGTGGAAGTCTTGCTCCACCCGGGTTC
>JAJJBR010000112.1:0-63875 GCA_022817965.1 Solanum lycopersicoides | reverse complement strand
TTTAAACTTGATAATTACATTTTTCAGATTTGGGAGAACCTAGTTCGATTCCCATCAACCCCATAATATTTCCTTTCTTTTTCTCCTCTCTTTTTTTTCGTTTAAGTTAAGGAGGTTGTGGGTTCAATTCCCCACAAGCTCATTATTTTTATTTTAATTTATATCTTAACTTTCTCACCTATCCAAGAGGTTGTGGGTTCAATCCCCACTCTCCACATTTATTTTCTCCTTTATTTTTCTCCTAACTCTCTCATCCATTCAAGAGGTTGGGGGTTCAATCCCCACTCTCCTCATTTATTTTTCTCCTTTATTTTTCTCCTAACTTTCTCATCCATTCAAGAGGTTGGGGTTCAATCCCCACTCTCCTCATTAATTTTTCTCCTTTATTTTTCTCCTAACTTTCTCATCCATTCAAGAGGTTGGGGGTTCAATCCCCACTCTCCTCATTTATTTTTCTCCTTTATTTTTCTCCTAACTTTCTCATCCATTCAAGAGGTTGGGGGTTCAATCCCCATTCTCCACATTTAATTTTCTCCTTTATTTTTCTCCTAAATTTCTCATCCATTCAAGAGGTTGGGGGTTCAATCCCCACTCTCCTCATTTAATTTTCTCCTTTATTTTTCTCCTAACTTTCTCATCCATTCAAGAGGTTGGGGGTTCAATCCCCACTCTCCACATTTCCTTTTTCGCACCTTATTTCACTGATTTTTAACATGGTGAGGTCAAGGGTTCGATCCTCAATTACCTCACTTATTTTTCTTCATTTTTCATAGCTTATTAAAGAACTTTACTTGCCTGAAATTAACCAACAATGTGCTGGAAATTTGAGATACATTTTTCAGCTTCTTTTCATCAACATTTAGAGTTAATTCTTAGGGCATTTCGTGAATCATTTAGCTAATAGTTTTTCACTCAAATCAGCCACTTTATACTTCATATGAACATCACGATTAATACAAGTTTGTGCACGTGAAATACAACCATAAAACAAGTCATTTTCATACTTCAATCCGTGTTCAAAGTCACAACTACACATTGCACACACAAAAACACATATTTCGGAAAGCATAGGTTATCATTTGTACGATTCCAAATACAAATTCATGAACATATTCATCACGAAAAAATACATTACATGCCTAATATCTACCAGCAGACATACCAACCTACAACCATCAATAGGAGCTAGTGACAGGGACATGAAATGGGGAAACAATCTTAGTTTTTGAGCCGAATATACTGAGTCCTAGGGGTCTCTTGGGAAAGGGACCAAGAGTAAGAAGACCCATACCTGTTCTTGGTGTTGTTCAACACACAAAGGTGCTGCCCAGAATCACCACCAACCCAACGTCCAACACAGAAATTCCCACCTTACCCGTCGAGAATGTCACGTTTTGCTTTACTTTTATGGATTATTTTTGTCGTTTGAATTCTTATGAGTTCTTCAAGTGTTTTGTTGTTATTTCTAATTTTTTGTTGCTGCTTTGTTAACAGAAAAACGTGGAAAAAAAACAAAATGGGAGAAGTGGATGAAACGTGAAAGAGAGAGAGAGGTTCCTTAGGATTAGGACTCTAGTTGAGACTTAGTCAAAATAAGACATGTTAATTAATAAATAATTAATAATAAAAATCTGATTTTCCTTTTTCTTAAATCAGCTAATAATTATTAATTAATTAAATTAATATATCAATTTAAATAAAAATAAGTTAAATCATTGCTTCCACCTAGGTTCGAACCCGGGTGGAGCAAGACTCCACTCCTAGAGCTCAAATTCGGCTCTCTCTCCCAAAATTTCCCCTCCATATTATTAAATAATTAAATATATATATATTTAGGGTAATTATGATATTACCCTTAGTCTGGTAAAAGACCATTTTACCCCTAGACCCTCAAAACCTAAAATTCCTTCTTTTTAAGTCCAGTAAAAACTCCTTCGAGTAAATCTTTGTATTCGAGAGCCCTACATGGTTGGTCCCAACCTTTCCTAGCTCAACTAACTCCCAAAGTTAGTTGGCTTGGCTATACCAAGGGTTCCGAGGTCTGGTTCTACGCGCATCAATCTGTGTGAACCCTGGTCTAATCGTAGGCATTCTTGGCACATTAAGCATTACTTAGCATATCTATTTTTTTTAGGGTTGTTACAATCTATTGGATTTATAATATTTCATTAGATATTTAAAATAAATTTCTTTTCTATTTTTATAAAATTAAGTAAAACTTACAATGTTTTTTGAGTTTCATAATTAAAATTAAAAAAAATATATTCTCTCATACTCATTATAAGTCAAACATTTAATTTATATTTGATTAATAAATAAGATTAAATAAATAAGAGTAATTATTTAATATTTATAAATAAATATGGTTGTCGCGATATTTATTAATCTTGATAATGATTTTCTCAACACAAATTCTATTGCTACAATATGATCGGATTCAAATTTATTCCTTTGTTAGTTTCAAAAATTGAATAACGTTTATGTACACCAATGACACAAATAAAATCCATAATTATAGGTTTAAAAAAAAATTCTCTCGTACTTATATTTTAATGTTATGTGAAACATATACTTACTCGATTTTTATTTTTTGGGTTGAGGTGGAGTTGAATTTATTTAATTGCTTATATCTGATTTGACCCATTTTTATTTGACCCACCTCACTTTTATGGATACTATTATCGTGCTTACTTATCTTTTTGAACCCCCTCGATGAAAATTCTGCATCCGCCACTGGTATAATATATGGGATTAGTACACACTTGTACTAAGTATGGGTGTATGCAAGTAGACACCAAGGACATGCATGATTAAGAAGATCTCTCTCCTAACGATATGAATAATGGAAAGCCAAGTCAGTTGGACTTGCCAAATCAGATTAGAAAAGTCATGCTATGAGAGTAACATGCATCATCATTCTTTTCATATTGCACACATCCCATTAAATATTTCATATAGCAAATACATATATTACATATCATTCGTTCATATGCCGTGAGACCTTGGAATCACGGACTTGACATTAGGACTTCCCAAAATGAGGGCTCAACATATGGGACCTCAACTAGGGAGCCTTCTTTAGCAAACACAAAGTCTGCTTCATTCATTCATACTTACTTCATTTTGATTGGTTCGTAGGCTGGTGTGAACACCAGTTATACCTAGGATGTTGTTTAAGACTCTCATCGAGTTCACGGTGCAATGACCAAGAATGACCTAGTGTCATTACTTGAGTCTAGTTCACCTCTTGATTATCTTATCCAAACACATTTGGTATCATTCATTTCATTATCTTTCATACTTTGAGGAACTTCAAATTTAACTGACATAGATCATGTGAGCATCATGAAATCCTGTGTCTTTCCCACACCGAAAAGAGGTGGAGGCACTGGCCAAGTTGAAACCAAAACATCCCTAGATCGCTTAGGTGGAAAACAATTGGATAGTTCCCTATGTTGGACGCATAGTTCAAAGACTAGGAGATTTAGAGAGACCCATACCCACCTTGGTGGACAGTCTCATCTCATGAGAATTACGTGAAACTCCGCCCTTCTCGAAAGAAGGAATCAACACTCATAGATAGCCTATCGGTGCACCGTTTAAAGTTCCTATTTACACTCAACTCATACATCATCGAAGCTTGCTTCTAACATGAGGTAGTCATAGCTCATTAGATGATTTATCATCTCTTCTTTACGTATTAAGTGTGAATTGTCCTTACACTTACATATAGAGTGTGACTGAGATTTGTCTCTTAATATTCAACACTCTCTTAGGTGAGTATTTTTGGTGACCTTATATTGGTGTAGGTACAACTTGTCTCACTTGCACTAGCCTCATATTGTGATGCCACATTGTTCTTTCTTAACATCTTTTCATTTCATTTTTACTCACCTTTCATTATTTGTTCATCGTATAACATACATATGCTCTTTTGGAATTTACATTGAGGGACATTGATTCTAGGCGTAGATACATCTTGTCTCACTTGTACTAGCCTATCCTCGTGTATCCGCTCTTTCTTGATTTATTTATCGTTTAGCATAAATATACTCTCTTAGAAATTTCATTTAGTGACATTGATTTTTAGGCGTAGATGCAACTTGTCTCACTTGTACTAACCTATAGTCATGTAGTCACTCTTTCTTTGCTTATTCATCGTTTAGCATAAATATACTCTCTTAGAAATTTCATTTAGTGACATTGATTTTTAGGTGTAGATGCAGCTTGTCTCACTTGCACTAGACTCTTATCATGTTGTCACTATTTTCATTAGCATCATAGTATAACGTAATTACTCGCTTTATTACGTGAATGTTCATTTCGTCATATGCCAATGCACTTGGCCTTTTAATGTGTTTCATATTCTTACTTAACCCTCCGAGGGTCACATCATTTCATCACATACATCTTAGGTTCACCTATTTTTAAACGTACGCTGAACTTATGAACCCATACGTACAAGCCATGAGGCTTCATTCATAATTTGTCTAAGTGACTTATCCTTACCCAAGATTATATGGTACAAGACTTATGCATCTTGTAAGTATGCCAAGGTCTCAATTTCGATTCTTATAGGCAGCATTCATTAATTATTTAATCATGTAAGACTTATGTGTCAATACGGAATTGGGCAAGGGAACCCGATTTCAATTCCCTTGAGCAACACTTAGTCTTATATTAAATTTTGATTTAAAATTTCAGCTTGGGGACCCAAGTTCGAATCCCAAAGCCTACATTTCTTTTTCTTTCTTTTTTTTCCTCTCTCCTTTTTCGTTTGAGACCAAGAGGATGTGGGATCGATCCCCCACAACCTCATTTTTACTTTATTTAATTTCCCCCCTAACTTTCTTGTCTATCCGAGAGGTTGTGGGTTCGATCCCCACATACATCATTTTATTTTTCTTTCATTTTTCTCCTCTCTTCACTTGAGCCTTACCCCATTTCGAATCCCCCTTACCGCATTTTTATTATTGAATTTATTTTATAACTTGTATATGGTAAGGTCTTGGGTTCAATCCCCAATGACCTCATGTATTTTAAAAAATTTTAAAACTCAAATTTTTTTCCACTTACTTGGCCGAACCAAATTTCCAGAATGCTGGAAATTTGATCACATTTTTCTAGTCCCTTTTTGCAGCATTTACACGTTAGTTCTTAGGACATTTCGTGGATTATTTAGTACATCTTTAGTTGCATTTTCATGGTTACATTTGATCAAGAGTTAGCACTCAATTCAGCAACATTACACCACTTACGAATATCACGATTTACACAAGGAATTGCACGTAAAATACAAGAAATTAAACATGCCATTTCATGCTCCAATCCGTGACTACCTATTTTTGGAAAAATATCTTCCATTTCTCACATAATTCCGAACATACATACATACACATAATTATCACGAAAACATGTTACACGCCTAATTTCTACCAGCAGACATACCAACCTACAACCATCAATAGGAGCTAGTGACTGGGACATGCAACGGGGAAGCAATCCTAGTTTTCGGATTAGAATCGACTGAATCCTAGGGGTCTCTTGGGAATGGGACCAAGAGTAAGAAAACCCATACCTTTTGTCGATCAACACCCTCCAAATCTTCACCAATGGAAGCCAACTCCATGACACCAAAGCCTCACCACCAAACTCCAATCACAACCCGTCAAGAACAATGTTTTTGCTTTTCGTTTTAAGCTTAGTTTTTCGTCTGAGTTTTTGTGTGTAAGTTCTTCAAGAGTTGAACTTTGGTTTTTCTCTGTTCTTTTATTGATATTCAGATGTGAGAATGAGAGTAAATAAGAATGAGAAAGAGAGTGGATAGGTAGCTTAGGATTAGGAGTTTTAGTTTAGGAATTAGTCAAACTAGGACTCCTCATTAATTAATTAAAATCTGATTTTTTAAAGGCTTAGGAGAAATTAATTATTATGCCCTTACTTAAATCAGATAATTAATATCAATTAATTAATTTAACATTGCTTCCACCAAGGATCGAACCCGGGTGAAGCTTAACTTGCGAAAAAGGGTCAAATTCGGCAAATCCTACCAGAATTTCCCTCCTCTTTAAATTAATTAATTAATTAATTAAATACTGAGGGTAATTAAAATACTACCCCTAGCCTGGAAAAGACCATTTTACCCCTAGACCCTCCAAACCTAAGATTACCCCTTTCAAGTCCGGTAAAAACTCATCCGGGTGAATCTCTTCAATTCGGGTGCCCTACATGGTTGGTTCCAACCTTGCCTAGCTCAACTAACTCACCAAGATGGTTGGATAGGCTAGTGCAAAGGTTCTGAGGTCTGGTTCCACGCGCAACAAGTCGTGTGAACCCGGTCTAATCTAGGATTCTAGGTACGTTTAGGCATTACTTAGCATAATCTTTTTTTGGGTTGTTACATTATCTCCCCTTAGGAAAATTCGTCCCCGAATGACACTACTCTTTACTAACAACAAGCCAGTCATCTATAGAACTTATGCATACATAAGAAATACAATACTTTTCACTGGTGAATATCTGATTCACATATTAGCATGATGGTGCACATCCTTGAAACCTACTAGCAGCTTCACATTAATAGACTATGGAACTCTTTCCTAAACTAGTCTCATCAAAGCATAAAACATAAGTAAACACATAAATCACACAAATCAGCAACCAACAAGTGACTCAAACATATTAACCTCATACTAATGCATAAAAACCATACACAGTCAAACACATGAAAGACTAATTAAGACTACGCACCCGAGACATAACCAGGAGTGTCTTCCCCTACACCCCTAGACTTGAGTGCGAAGAATCGTTGCCTCCTTGGAGCCTCTTCACTTGATCATTCGGATGAACTCTCTCCTTCCCTTTTTCTTTACTTCTCCTATTCGGACAATCCTTCCATCATGTGACCCGGTTTGCCACAACTGTAACAAGCGTTAGAGCCCATTATACACTCTCCTCCATGCAGTTTGTCACACTTCCAACACGGTGGCCTCTCCTGAGTGTATGTACTTCATTGTTCCTCTTAACTCTGGACTCGGAATCCCTATCATACCGACCCTTGGATGAACTTGACTCCCTTTGGTGGGAGAGTCCCTTCTTAAACCTAGGCTTATCCCTGATTTCAGTACTACTCTTCCTCGAAAAATTATCCTCAGCTTGCCTTGACCTGTTCCCTTCCCTAGTGTACTTCCTCTTCCTGATTTTCTCCACGTGTTGGACATGGACCATAAGCCTGGAAAGGTCCATGCTGTCATGCAGCATAACTTCCCTACATTCCTCCTCGATGTCCTCAGCAATCCCTATCAAGAATCTACTCATCTAGTCTCTGCTGTTAGACACAAGAGAAGTGACATACATAGCTTCCCTATATTCCTCCTCGATATCCTCAGCAATCCCTATCAAGAATCTACTCATCTCGTCGTTGTTGTTAGACACAAGAGAAGTGGCATACCTAGAATGTTTTACAAACTTTAGGGAGTAATCCCTGACTGACATCGAGCCCTGCTTAAGGTTGATGAATTCTTCAACCTTAGCCTCCTTCATTTCTCTGGGAAAGAACCGCTCCAGAAAAGCCGTCTTGAAAAGATCCCAAGTAATAGGCCCTCCTTCTAAGGCCCTGCTATCCTTCCACATCTTATACCAGGATTGAGCTACATCCTTTAGTTGGTATGATGCCAGCTCAACCTTCTCCACATCAGTCAAACCCATTGCACACATTATCTTATGGATCTTATCCACAAACTCCTGGGAATCCTCCGCAGTCTTAGATCCAGTGTAAACGGGAGGATTCATCCTCGTGAAGTACCTTAACCTGCTAGCCATGGTGCTGGCAGATGGGTTCTCTGGGAACACCTCGTTGCTCCGTCTGGGCTGTCATAGACTGAGCTTGTAAAGTGATGGCTTGGGCCATCTGTGCCAGGGCTGTCCTCACTTCTCCATCTGTCAACCCAACTGGGTTAACAGGCATCTCCATTCCAGCAGCTGGAGCCTGGGGTGGAACTTGGTTGTCCCCAGCAGCTGCTTCTACTTTTCCCCGACCAGCGTTCTTCCTTGTGTTCATTTTCTTAAAGATAAGAATTGATGTTAGATACGCTCATAACACCAAGTAATCAGACATTAGAGAATGTACGATAATATCAGAAGAAGGGAATTTTCCTAAGCATTATGCAGTCTCTAATTCATGATAGTGGTGCACTTCACTACCATAACTTAGAAACTACTTAACGTGGTTGATATGAACCTGATGTCTTGAATATTTAACCTAATGCTATGATACCAAGTTTGTCACGACCGGGGTATAGACCCTAGCTGAAACCAGCGTCGTTGACCTCTCAGAGGTCGCAGACAAGCCTACTTACGTCGTCATTACATTTGTTAGGTTAATTTTAGCAGAAAATTTGAAACTTTTGTTTTGTTTGAAGTGTACATAGACTTCATAGTTATAACATGCATATACGTATAAATAAGTTCATTGCTCATGTGTATCAAAATCTAATAAAGAATCATTCAATCTGGAAATAAATAGTCTTATAGCATAAGTAACAATTGCCAAAATGGCAACATTACATAAGTCTGAACAAAAAAGGAAAGAAATACTAGTGGAACATGCTCCACTTGCCTAAACCTATTACTAAGCTAGAAACATAACGGCAGGCATCCTCGAATGCATGAGAACCTACCAAGTCCGGATGAAAAGCTCTGATGTTCGAACAGCTGCAATGAATGTCTTCAACACCCTCCTGAACCTACACCTAAAATAGTATAATGTATGGGATTAGTACACACTTGTACTAAGTATGGGTGTATGCAAGTACACACCAAGGACATGCATGAGTAAGAAGATCTCTCTCCTAACGATATGAATTATGGAAAGCCAAGTCAGTTGGACTTGCCAAATCAGATTAGGAAAGTCCTGCTGTGAGAGTAACATGCATCATCATTCTTTTCATAATGCACACAACACATAACATATTTCACATAGCACATACATATATTACATATCATTCGTTCATATGTTGTGAGACCTTGGAATCACGGACTTGACATTAGGACTTCCCAAAATGAGGGCTCAACATATGGGACCTCAACTAGGGAGCCTTCTTTAGCAAACACAGAGTCTGTTTCATTCATTCATACTTACTTCATTTTCATTCGTTCGTAGGCTGGTGTGAACACCAGCTATACCTAGGATGTTGTTTAAGACTCTCATCCGGTTCACTGTGCAATGACCAAGAATGACCTAGTGTCATTACTTGAGTCTAATTCACCTCTTGATTATCCTATCCAAACAACTTTGTATTATTCATTTCATTATCATTCATACTTTGAGGAACTTCAAATTTAACCGACATAGATCATGTGAGCATCGTGAAATCCGGTGTCTTCCCCTCACCGAAAAGAGGTGGAGTCACTGGCCAAGGTGAAACCAAAACATCCCCAGCTCGCTTAGGTGGAAAACCACTGGCTATTTCCCTATGTTTGCATCATAGTTCAAAGACTAGGAGATTTAGGGAGACCCATACCCACCTTGGTGGACAGTCTCATCTCATGAGAATTACGTGAACCTCCTCCCTTCCCGAAAGAAGGCATCACCACTCATAGCTAGCCTATCGGTGCTCCCTTTAAAGTTCCTATTTACATTCAACTCATACATCGTCAAAACTTGCTTCTAGCTTGAGGTAGTCATAGCTCATGAGATGATTTATTATCTCTTCTTTACGTATTAAGTGTGAATTGTCCTTACACTTACATATATAGTGTGATTGAGACTTGTATCTTAATATTCAACACTCTCTTAGGTGAGTATTTTTTGTGACCTTATATTGGCGTAGGTACAACTTGTCTCACTTGCACTAGCCTCATATTGTGATGCCACCCTATTCTTTCTTAACATCTTTTCATTTCATCTTTACTCACCTTTCATTATTTGTTATCGTATAACATACATATGCTCTCTTGGAATTTACATTGAGGGACATTGATTCTAAGCGTAGATACATCTTGTCTCACTTGTACTAGCCTATCCTCGTGTAGCCGCTCTTTATTGATTTATTTATCATTTAGCATTAATATACTCTCTTAGAAATTTCATTTAGTGACATTGATTTTTAGGCGTAGATGCAACTTGTCTCACTTGCACTAACCTATAGTCATGTAGTCACTCTTTCTTTGCTTATTCATCGTTTAACATAAATATAATCTCTTAGAAATTTCATTTAGTGACATTGATTTTTAGGCATAGATGCAACTTATCTCACTTGCACTATCCTCTTATCATGTTGTCACTATTTTCATTAGCATCATAGTATAACATAATTACTCACCTTATTACGTGAATGTTCATTTCTGCAATGCCAATGTACTTGGCCTTTTAATGTTTTTCATATTCTTACTTAACCCTCCAGGGGGTCACATCATTTCATCACATACATCTTAGGTTCACTTATTTTTAAACGTACGCTGATCTTATGAACCCATACGTACAAGCCACGAGGCTTCATTCATAATTCGTCTAAGTGACTTATCCTTACCCAAGATTATATGGTACAAGACTTATGCATCTTGTAAGTATGCAAAGGTCTCAATTTCGATTCCTATAGGCAGCATTCATTAATTATTTAATCACGTAAGACTTATGTGTCAATACGGAATTGGGCAAGGGAACACAATTTCAAATCCCTTTAGCAACACTTAGTCTTATATTAAATTTTGATTTAAAATTTCAGCTTGGGGACCCAAGTTCGAATCCCAAAGCCTACATTTCTTTTTCTTCTTTTCTTTCCGCTCTCCTTTTCCGTTTGAGGCCAAGAAGATGTGGGATCGATCCCCCAAAACCTCATTTTTCCTTTTATTTAATTTTTCCCCTAACTTTCTTGTCTATCCGAGAGGTTGTGGGTTCGATCCCCACATACCTCATTTTTTTTTCTTTCATATTTCTCCTCTCTTCACTTGAGTCTTACCCTATTTCGAATCCCCCTTACCTCATTTTTATTATTGAATTTATTTTATAACTTGTATATGGTGAGGTGTTGGGTTCAATCCCCAGTGACCTCATGCATTTATAAAAATTTAGAACTCAAATTGTTTTCCACTAACTTGGCTGAACCAAATTTCCAAAATTCTGGAAATTTGATCACATTTTTCTAGTCCCTTTTTGCAGCATTTACACGTTAGTTCTTAGGACATTTCGTGGATCATTTAGTACATCTTTAGGTGCATTTTCATGGTTACATTTGATCAAGAGTTAGCACTCAATTCAGCAACATTATACCACTTATGAACATCACGATTTACACAAGCAATTGCACGTAAAATACAAGAAATTAAACATGCCATTTCATGCTCCATTCCGTGACTACCTATTTTCGGAAAAACATCTTCCATTTCACACATAATTCCGAACATACATACATACACATAATTATCACAAAAACATGTTACACGCCTAATTTCTACCACCAGACATACCAACCTACAACCATCAATAGGAGCTATTGACAGGGACATGCAACGGGGAAACAATCCTAGTTTTCGGATTAGAATCGACTGAATCCTAGGGGTCTCTTGGGAACGGGACCAAGAGTAAGAAAACCCATACCTTTTGTCGATCAAAACCCTCCAAATCTTCACCAATGGCAGCCAACTCCACACACCAAAGCCTCACCACCAAACTCCAAGGACAACCAATCAAGAACAATGTTTTTGCTTTTCGTTTTAAGCTTAGTTTTTCGTTTGAGTTTTTGTGTGTAAGTCCTTCAAGAGTTGACCTTTGGTTTTTCTCTGTTCTTTTATTGATAGTCAGACGTGAGAGAGATGTTGGAGAGATGTGAGAATGAGAGTAAATAAGTGTGAGAAAGAGAGTGGATAGGTAGCATTAGGATTAGGAGTTTTAGTTTAGGAATTAGTCAAACTAGGACTCCTCATTAATTAATTAAAATCTGATTTTTTAAAGGCTTAGGTGAAATTAATTATTATGCCCTTACTTAAATCAGATAATTAATATAAATTAATTAATTTAACATTGCTTCCACCAAGGATCGAACCCGGGTGAAGCTTAACTTGCGAAAAAGGGTCAAATTCGGCCAACCCTACCCGAATTTCCATCCTCTTTAAATTAATTAATCAATTAATTCAATACTGAGGGTAATTACAATATTACCCCTAGCCTGGAAAAGACTATTTTACACCTAGATCCTCCAAACCTAAGATTACCCCTTTCAAGTCCGGTAAAAACTCATCCGGGTGAATCTCTTCAATTCGGGTGCCCTACAAGGTTGGTTCCAACCTTGCCTAGCTCAACTAACTCACCAAGATGGTTGGATAGGCTAGTGCATAGGTTCCGAGGTCTAGTTCCACGCGCAACAAGCCGTGTGAACCCGGTCTAATCTAGGCATTCTAGGTACGTTTACGCATTACTTAGCATAATCTTTTTTCGGGTTGTTACATTATCCCCACCTTAGGAAAATTCGTCCCCGAATGACACTACTCTTTACTAACAACAAGCCAGTCATCTATAGAACTTATGCATACATAAGAAATTCAATACTTTTCATTGGTGAATATCTGATTCACATAATAGAATGATGGTGCACATCCTTGAAACCTACTAGCAGCTTCACATTAATAGAATAAGGAACTCTTTCCTAAACTAGTCTCATCCAAGCATAAAACATAAGTAAACACATAAGTCACACAAATCAGCAACCAACAAGATGACTCAAACATATTAACCTCATACTAATGCATAAAAACCACACAAAATCAAACACATGAAAGACTAATTAAGACTGCGCACCCGAGACATCACCAGGAGTGTCTTCCCCTGCACCCCTAGACTTGAGTGCGAAGAATCGTTGTCTCCTTGGAGCCTCTTCACTTGGATCATTCGGATGAACTCTCTCCTTCCCTTTTTCTTTACTTCTCCTATTCGGACAATCCTTCATCATGTGACCCGGTTTGCCACAACTGTAACAAGAGTTAGAGCCCATTATACACTCTCCTCCATGCAGTTTGTCACACTTCCAACACGGTGGCCTCTCCTGAGGTGTATCTACTTCATTGTTCCTCTTAACTCTGGACTCGGAATCCCTATCATAGCGACCCTTGGATGAACTTGACTCCCTTTGGTGGGAGAGTCCCTTCTTAAACCTAGGCTTATCCCTGATTTAAGTACTACTCTTCCTCGAAAAATTATCCTCAGCTTGCCTTGACATGTTCCCTGCCCTAGTGTACTTCCTCTTCCTGATTTTCTCCACGTGTTGGACATGTACCATAAGGCTGGAAAGGTCCATGCTGTCATGCAGCATAGCTTCCCTACATTCCTCCTCGATATCCTCAGCAATCCCTATCAAGAATCTACTAATCTCGTCTCTGCTGTTAGACACAAGAGAAGTGGCATACCTAGAATGTTTTACGAACTTCAGGGAGTAATCCCTGACTGACATCAAGCCCTGCTTAAGGTTGATGAATTCTTCAACCTTAGCCTCCTTCATTTCTCTGGTAAAGAACCCCTCAAGAAAAGCCGTCTTGAAAAGATCCCAAGTAATAGGACCTCCTTCTAAGGCCCTGCTATCCTTCCACATCTTATACCAGGATTGAGCTATATCCTTTAGCTGGTATGATGCCAGCTCAGCCTTCTCCACATCAGTCAAACACATTGCACACAGTATCTTATGTATCTCATCCACAAACTCGTGGGAATCCTCCGCAGTCTTAGATCCAGTGTAAACGGGAGGATTCATCCTCGTGAAGTACCTTAACCTGCTAGCCATGGTGCTGGCAGGTGGGTTCTCTCTCGGAACACCTCGTTGCTCCGTCTGGGCTGTCATAGACTGAGCTTGTAAAGTGATGGCTTGGGCCATCTGTGCCAGGGTTGTCCTCACTTCTCCATCTGTCAACCCAACTGGGTTAACAGGCATCTCCATTCCAGCAGCTGGAGCCTGGGGTGGAACTTGGTTCTCCCCAGCAGCTGCTTCTACTTTTCCCCAACCAGCGTTCCTCCTTGTGTTCATTTTCTTAAAGATAAGAATTGATGTTAGATACTCTCATAACACCAAGTAATCAGAAATTAGAGAGTGCACGATAAGATCAGAAGAAGGGAATTTTCCTAAGAATTATGCAGTCTCTAATTCATGATAGTGGTGCACTTCACTACCATAACTTAGAAACTACTTAACGTGGTTGATATGAACCTGATGTCTTGGATATTTAACCTAATGCTCTGATACCAAGTTTGTCACGACCGGGGTCTAGACCCTAGCTGAAACCAGCGTCGTTGACCTCTCAGAGGTCGCAGACAAGCCTACTTACGTCGTCATTACATTCGTTAGGTTAATTTTAGCCGAAAATTTGAAACTTTTTGTTTTGTTTGAAGTGTACATAGACTTCATAGTTATAACATGCATACACGTATAAAGAAGTTCATTGCTCATGTGTATCAAACATCTAATAAAGAATCATTCAATCTGGAAATAAATAGTATTATAGCATAAGTAACAATTGCCAAAATGGCACCATTACATAAGTCTGAACAAAAAAGGAAAGAAATACTAGTGGAACATGCTCCACTAGCCTAAACCTATTACTAAGCTAGAAACATAACGGCAGGCATCCTCGAATGCATGAAAACCTACCAAGTCCGGATGAAAAGCTCTGATGTTCGAACAGCTGCAATGAATGTCTTCAACACCCTTCTGAACCTACACCTAAAATAGTATAATGTATGGGATTAGTACACACTTGTACTAAGTATGGGTGTATGCAAGTACACACCAAGGACATGCATGATTAAGAAGAGCTCTCTCCTAACGATATGAATTATGGAAAGCCAAGTCAGTTGGACTTGCAAATCAGATTAGGAAAGTCATGTTGTGAGAGTAACATGCATCATCATTCTTTTCATATTGCCCACAGTATTATGAGTCTTTCAATGATGTTATGAAGTATGATGAATCCTTATATGGTTATATGAAGAATGTGGCCTTATGTCCAGTTGTAAGTGAATATGTTATGTCTTGTTGAATACGTTATGACCTGTTGAATATGTTATGACTTGTTGAGTATGTTATGCCTAGTCTAGGGTAACTTCTTAGGTACACTTGGTGGAAGTAGCATTATGGGATGTTACCTACATATTGCAATAGTGTGACTTAGGAGTTGTCTTAGGTGATGATCCTTATGTGAAGTTCATGTCTTTGATGTGTTTATGACTTATGAATATATGTGCTTGTGTTATGAATAATATTGTCACGACCGGGGTCTAGACCCTAGCCAAAACCGGCATCATTGACCTCTCAGAGGTCGCATACAAGCCTACTTATGTCGTTATTACATTTGTTAGGTTAATTTTAGCAGAAAATTTGAAATTTTTTGTTTTGTTTGAAGTATACATTGACTTCATAGTTATAACATGCATATGCGTATAAAGAAGTTCATTGCTCATGTGTATCAACCATCTAATAAAGAATCATTCAATCTGGAATTAAATAGTCTTATAGCATAAGTAACAATTGCCAAAATGGCACCATTACATACGTCTGAACAAAATAGGAAATAAATACTAGTGGAACATGCTCCACTAGCCTAAACCTATTACTAAGCTAGAACATAACAGCAGGCATCCTCGAATGCATGAGAACCTACCAAGTCCGGATGAAAAACTCTGATGTCCGAACCGCTGCAATGAATGTCTTCATCACCCTCCTGAACCTGCACCTAAAATAGTATAATGCAGGGGCGGATCTACATGGATCCAAGGGGGTTCATCCGAACCCCCATCGTTGAAAAAATGACACGATATATATAGGATCAAATTTTCGAATTATATGTATATACTAAGTGATGAACCCCTTAAATATAAGTCAAGGGCTTGTATTAGTGGTAAAGGGGTTCAAGAATTTGCTACAAGTCCTAGGTCGCGGTTTCGATTCCACATGACAACATTTTTCACCCTATTTTCAACTGATTTTCATTTTTATTTTTAAATAAATGAAAATTTGTTTTGTTTGAAAATCTATGTCACGACTGGAATCTAGACCCCAGACGAGACCGGCGTCGTTGACCTCTCAGAGGTTGTAGACAAGCCTACTTACGTCATTCTTACTTCATCTAGGTTAATTTTAGCAGAAAATTTGAAACATTTTGTTTCTTAACATACTTATAAAAAGATTCTCATTAATACGTAACCGTTCACCATCAACCATCTAACATTAAGAGATAAGCAACTGAAAGAAATAGTTCGATTCTTATTAAGTGTATAATTGCCAAAATGGCACCATTACATAGTCTGAATAAAATAGGAAAGAAACGCTAGTGGAACATGCTCCACTAGCTCAACTCTAAAACTAAGCTAGAACATAAAACAGTAGTATCCTCGAAAGCATGAGGACCTACCAACTCCGAATGAATGTTGGACGTCCGGATAACTGCAACGATGATCCTGTAGCTTTATCGTCCACCTGTGCCTGCACCTAAAATAGTAGAGTTTGTATAGGATTAGTACACACTTTTACTAAGTATGGGTATATGCAAGCACACACCAAGGACATGCATGAGAAATAATAGCTCTTTCCTAACAACATGATTTTTGGAAGTCAAGTCAGTGGACTTGCCAAATTGAGATTAGGAAAGTTTCCAAATTTGGATTAGGAAAGTCAATGAGCTTTCCAAATTTGGATTAGGAAAGTCAGTAAGCTTTCCAAATTTGGAATAGAAAAGTTATGCCATGAGAGTAACATGCATCATTATAATTATCGTATTGCACACAACACATAACATCTCCATATAGCATATATCATAGCACATAACACATAACACATTGCTTCTTTCATATCATTCATTCATATGCCATGAGACCTTGGAATCATGGACTTGACATTAAGAATTTCCAAAATGAGGGCTCAACNAATTAATTTAACATTGCTTCCACCAAGGATCGAACCCGGTGAAGCTTAACTTGCGAAAAAGGGTCAAATTCGGCCAACCCTACCCGAATTTCCATCCTCTTTAAATTAATTAATTAATTAATAAATATTGAGGGTAATTACAATATTACCCCTAGCCTGGAAAAGACTATTTTACACCTAGACCCTCCAAACCTAAGATTACCACTTTCAAGTCCGGTAAAAACTCATCCGGGTGAATCTCTTCAATTCGGGTGCCCTACAAGGTTGGTTCCAACCTTGCCTAGCTCAACTAACTCACCAAGATGGTTGGATAGGCTAGTGCATAGGTTCCGAGGTCTAGTTCCACGCGCAACAAGCCGTGTGAACCCGGTCTAATCTAGGCATTCTAGGTACGTTTACGCATTACTTAGCATAATCTTTTTTCGGGTTGTTACATTATCCCCCCCTTAGGAAAATTCGTCCCCGAATGACCCTACTCTTTACTAACAATAAGCCAGTCATCTATAGAACTTATGCATACATAAGAAATTCAATACTTTTCATTGGTGAATATCTGATTCACATATTAGGATGATGGTGCACATCCTTGAAACCTACTAGCAGCTTCACATTAATAGAATAAGGAACTCTTTCCTAAACTAGTCTCATCAAAGCATAAAACATAAGTAAACACATAAGTCACACAAATCAGCAACCAACAAGATGACTCAAACATATTAACCTCATACTAATGCATAAAAACCACACAAAATCAAACACATGAAAGACTAATTAAGACTGCGCACCCGAGACATCACCAGGAGTGTCTTCCCCTGCACCCCTAGACTTGAGTGCGAAGAATCGTTGCCCCCTTGGAGCCTCTTCACTTGGATCATTCGGATGAACTCTCTCCTTCCCTTTTTCTTTACTTCTCCTATTCGGACAATCCTTCCATCATGTGACCCGGTTTGCCACAACTGTAACAAGCGTTAGAGCCCATTATACACTCTCCTCCATGTAGTTTGTCACACTTCCAACACGGTGGCCTCTCCTGAGGTGTATCTACTTCATTGTTCCTCTTAACTCTGGACTCGGAATCCCTATCATAGCGACCCTTGGATGAACTTGACTCCCTTTGGTGGGAGAGTCCCTTCTTAAACCTAGGCTTATCCCTGATTTCAGTACTACTCTTCCTCGAAAAATTATCCTCAGCTTGCCTTGACATGTTCCCTGCCCTAGTGTACTTCCTCTTCCTGCTTTTCCCCACGTGTTGGACATGGACCATAAGCCTGGAAAGGTCCATGCTGTCATGCAGCATAGCTTCCCTACATTCCTCCTCGATATCCTCAGCAATCCCTATGAAGAATCTACTAATCTCGTCTCTGCTGTTAGACACAAGAGAAGTGGCATACCTAGAATGTTTTACGAACTTCAGGGAGTAATCCCTAACAGACATCGAGCCCTGCTTAAGGTTGATGAATTCTTCAACCTTAGCCTCCTTCATTTCTCTGGTAAAGAACCGCTCCAGAAAAGCCGTCTTGAAAAGATCCCAAGTAATAGGACCTCCTTCTAAGGCCCTGCTATCCTTCCACATCTTATACGAGAATTGAGCTACATCCTTTAGCTGGTATGATGCCAGCTCAGCCTTCTCCACATCAGTCAAACACATTGCACACAGTATCTTATGGATCTCATCCACAAACTCCTGGGAATCCTCCGCAGTCTTAGATCTAGTGTAAACGGGAGGATTCATCCTCGTGAAGTACCTTAACCTGCTAGCCATGGTGCTGGCAAGTGGGTTCTCTCTCGGAACACCTCGTTGCTCCGTCTGGGCTGTCATAGACTGAGCTTGTAAAGTGATGGCTTGGGCCATCTGTGCCAGGGCTGTCCTCACTTCTCCATCTGTCAACCCAACTGGGTTAACAGGCATCTCCATTCCAGCAGCTGGAGCCTGGGGTGGAACTTGGTTGTCCCCAGCAGCTGCTTCTACTTTTCCCCGACCAGAGTTCCTCCTTGTGTTCATTTTCTTAAAGATAAGAATTGATGTTACATACGCTCATAACACCAAGTAATCAGACATTAGAGAATGCACAATAAGATCAGAAGAAGGGAATTTTCCTAAGAGTTATGCAGTCTCTAATTCATGATAGTGGTGCACTTCACTACCATAACTTAGAAACTACTTAACGTGGTTGATATGAACCTGATGTCTTGGATATTTAACCTAATGCTCTGATACCAAGTTTGTCACGACCGGGGTCTAGACCCTAGCTGAAACAAGCGTCGTTGACCTATCAGAGGACGCAGACAAGCCTACTTATGTCGTCATTACTTGCGTTAGTTTAATTTTAGCCGAAAATTTGAAACTTTTTGTTTTGTTTGAAGTGTACATAGACTTCATAGTTATAACATGCATACACGTATAAAGAAGTTCATTGCTCATGTGTATCAAACATCTAATAAAGAATCATTCAATTTAGAAATAAATAGTATTATAGCATAAGTAACAATTGCCAAAATGGCACCATTACATAAGTCTGAACAAAAAAGGAAAGAAATACTAGTGGAACATGCTCCACTAGCCTAAACCTATTACTAAGCTAGAAACATAATGGCAGGCATCCTCGAATGCATGAAAACCTACCAAGTCCGGATGAAAAGCTCTGATGTTCGAACAACTGCAATGAATGTCTTCAACACCCTCCTGAACCTACACCTAAAATAGTATAATGTATGGGATTAGTACACACTTGTACTAAGTATGGGTGTATGCAAGTACACACCAAGGACATGCATGATTAAGAAGAGCTCTCTCCTAACGATATGAATTATGGAAAGCCAAGTCAGTTGGACTTGCAAATCAGATTAGGAAAGTCATGCTGTGAGAGTAACATGCATCATCATTCTTTTTATATTGCCCACAACACATAACATATTTCACATAGCACATACATATATTACATATCATTCGTTCATATGTCGTGAGACCTTTGAATCACGGACTTGACATTAGGACTTCCCAAAATCAGGGCTCAACATATGGGAACTCAACTAGGGAGCCTTCTTTAGCAAACACAGAGTCTGCTTCATTCATTCATACTTACTTCCCAAAATCAGGGCTCAACATATGGGAACTCAACATATGTAGATGCAACTTGTCTCAGTTTCACTAACCTATAGACATGTAGTCACTCTTTCTTTGCTTATTCATCGTTTATCATAAATATACTCTCTTAGAAATTTCATTTAGTGACATTGATTTTTAGGCGTAGATGCAGCTTGTCTCACTTGCACTAGCCTCTTATCATGTTGTCACTATTTTCATTAGCATCATAGTATAACATAATTACTTACCTTATTACGTGAATGTTTATTTCGTCATATGCCAATGCACTTGGCCTTTTAATGTTTTTCGTATTCTTACTTAACCCTCCGGGGGTCACATCATTTCGTCACATACATCTTAGGTTCACTTATTTTTAAACGTACGCTGGACTTATGAACCCATACGTACAAGCCATGAGGCTTCATTCATAATTCATCTAAGTGACTTATCCTTACCCAAGATTATATGGTACAAGACTTATGCATCTTGTAATTATGCAAAGGTCTCAATTTTGATTCCTATAGGCAGCATTCATTAATTATTTAATCACGTAAGACTTATGTGTCAATACGGAATTGGGCAAGGGAACCCGATTTCAAATCCCTTGAGCAACACTTAGTCTTATATTAAATTTTGATATAAAATTTCAGCTTGGGGACCCAAGTTCGAATCCCAACGCCTACATTTCTTTTTCTTCTTTTCTTTCCTCTCTCCTTTTCCGTTTGAGACCAAGAAGATGTGGGATCGATCCCCCACAACCTCATTTTTCCTTTATTTAATTTTTCCCCTAACTTTCTTGTCTATCCGAGAGGTTGTGGGTTCGATACCCACATACCTCATTTTATTTTTCTCTCTTTTTCTCCTCTCTTCACTTGAGCCTTACCCTATTTCGAATCCCCCTTACATCATTTTTATTATTGAATTTATTTTATAACTTGTATATGGTGAGGTCTTGGGTTCAATCCCCAGTGACCTCATGCATTTTAAAAAAAAATAGAACTCAAATTTTTTTCCACTAACTTGGCTGAACCAAATTTCCAAAATGCTGGAAATTTGATCACATTTTTCTAGTCCCTTTTTGCAGCATTTACACGTTAGTTCTTAGGATATTTCGTGGATCATTTAGTGCATCTTTAGGTGAATTTTCATGGTTACATTTGATCAAGAGTTAGCACTCAATTCAGCAACATTACACCACTTATGAACATCACGATTTACACAAGCAATTGCACGTAAAATACAAGAAATTAAACATGCCATTCTATGCTCCAATCCGTGACGACCTATTTTCGAAAAAACATCTTCCATTTCTCACATAATTCTGAACATACATACATACACATAATTATCACGAAAACACGTTACACGCCTAATATCTACCAGCAGACATACCAACCTACAACCATCAATAGGAGCTATTGACAGGGACATGCAACGGGGAAACAATCCTAGTTTTCGGATTAGAATCGACTGAATCCTAGGGGTCTCTTGGGAACGGGACCAAGAGTAAGAAAACCCATACCTTTTGTCGATCAAATCCCTCCAAATCTTCACCAATGGCATCCAACTCCACGACAACAAAGCCTCACCACCAAACTCCAAGCACAACCCGTCAAGAATAATGTTTTTGCTTTTCGTTTTTAGCTTAGTTTTTCGTTTGAGTTTTTGTGCATAAGTTCTTCAAGAGTTGAACTTTGGTTTTTTTCTGTTCGTTTATTGATAGTCAGACGTGAGAGAGATGGTGGAAAGACGTTATAATGAGAGTAAATAAGCGTGAGAAAGAGAGTGGATAAGTAGCTTAGGATTAGGAGTTTTAGTTTAGGAATTAGTCAAACTAGGACTCCTCATTAATTAATTAAAATCTGATTTTTTAAAGGCTTAGGTGAAATTACTAATTATGCCGTTACTTAAATCAGATAATTAATATAAATTGATTAATTTAACATTGCTTCCACCAAGGATCGAACCCGGGTGAAGCTTAACTTGCGAAAAAGGGTCAAATTCGGCCAACCCTACCCGAATTGCCCTCCTCTTTAAATTAATTAATTAATTAATTAAATACTTAGGGTAATTACAATACTACCCCTAGCCTGGAAAAGACCATTTTAACCCTAGACCCTCCAAACCTAAGATTACCCCTTTTAAGTCCGGTAAAAACTCATCCGGGTGAATCTCTTCAATTCGGGTGCCCTACATGGTTGGTTCAAACCTTTCCTAGCTCAACTAACTAACCAAGTTGGTTGGCTAGACTAGTGCATAGGTTCTGAGGTCTGGTTCCACACGCAACAGGCCGTGTCAACCCGGTCTAATCTAGGCATTCTAGGTACGTTTAGGCATTACTCAGCATAATTTTTTTTGGGTTGTTACAAATATTTGGAAAGACTATTGTAAGGTGACCTCAAGGGGATACATTGCACGAGGTACACTTGAGGGTTACTTAAGAAAATAAGTAAAACAAAAGAGAGGTAATGTATGATGTGTATTGAATATGCTTATAAGTATCATAAATGGATTTATGTGCTATTACGAGTATTATCCATGTCTATAATATGTATCTGAACTGTATTGAGCTTATATGTGCCTATGTTCATGACGTTTACTAAAATGACATGTTGCATGATTTCAAATGAAATGTCCTCTTTAAATGCATGTTTTTGCATGGTTGTCATACTTAGTGCATGCTTGTACTAATACCATTCTTCTTCATCATTTTACACCAAGTGTAGGTGGTGATGGCTAGACGATGTCTCCTAGGTGAAGAGCTTGGATAGATATTCCAAGTTCAAGAAGAGGGATCCTTATGATTCAAGGATTTCCCAATTTCAATTTCCTATTCAATTATGTAATAGCTTAGATATTATTTTGTGTTGTTAAGGGCCGTGTGCCTATCCTATTCTATTGAGTTTTGTCTTAAGATGGCAAAGAGACATTAGAGTCTAAATATGTATTATGATATTATATATATATATATGAAGTAATGTTCTAGCATATGATGTGCTTTGAAAACTTTTATATTTCCGCTATTTTTATGATTATGCATTGAAAGTACGCTAAGAGGCTTGTCTTAGACCTCTGAGAAGTAGACAACGCCGTGTTAAGATTCGAGAATACCATAACTTCTAGGGTATACCCTCGGGTCATAAAACTTGACGTACAATCTTTCCAGACTTGATGCCATTTCCACTATTTCCCCAACCTGAATAAGTTTAAGAAGGTCTTTCAAATGGCAGATAGCAAATAGTGAAAGTAATCAGGTTTTTGCGCTTGGGGAAAAACGTCAATCATCTCTTACCCTTCATTGGTGGTCTAACCTTAGAAGCTTGCTCCCTCCATCTGACGGCATATTCACAAAAAATTTCCGTGGTCTTTTTTATCATGTTGGCTAACGAGGAGCGGTTTGGCTCAATATCAATTTTATATTGGGATTGTTGCACAAAACATCGAGCCAAATGATCCCACATATGCGAATTGGCAATATCATAATTTATGAACCATTCAAATGTAAGTCCTACTAAGCTTTCCCCAAAATAGGACATAAGCAACTCTTCTTTGCCCTCTGCACCCCTCAGTTGATTGAAATATCTTTTCAAATGGGCTACGTGGTCTCCGTGCCCATCATATTTCTCAAACTTTGGAGTTTTAAAACCAGCAGACAAATAGACGTGGGAAAACATACACAAGTCAATGAATCAAATGCCTTTGTGGCCTCCTAGTCCCTGCATATCTCTTATACTCTTTTCCAAAATTTTCATTTTCTTAGTCATCTCTTCATGTTCCTCATTCTTAACCATCTTTTCAACTTCGATAGGGGAACTATATTGATCAAAATTGGGGATAAGAGGTTGGAATTTTGATGGCCTCTTCAAGGGTGTAACCATGATGATGACGAACTTTGGACAAAGAATCGTTGTTAGACTTGTTTACTATTGTTGACTGAGGGACGCTATTAGTTGGGGTAGTTTCCACTAAGAGTGGATTACTTATTATGGGTGTACTAGAAGGGCGCACTGTAGAAGTTCCAGCGACGTTAGATGTGTTAGCAAAGGGGACGAATCCAGGGGGATAGATTGGATCACTTGTTGACACCTGTATAGGGGGATACATAGTAGTATTTAAATAGTCGCGGATCGAAGACGGTGGAGGATGTCCACTCATCCAAGCCTCGTACATCTCTGCCATTTGTTGTTTGAATGTCATTATCTTTTCTTGTTGGTATTGTCTCTTGTGAAGGCATCTGGTTTTGGATCTCATCATTGTCCGATTCATTGCCTTCTTTGTGGGCCATTATCTATTTTCTTTTCGACCTCATATTATAGGGATATGATGCCAGCTTAACCACAAACCAACCACCTTTAAGCAAATACATCTCTCTTTCTTTATCTCTCTCTAGATGGAGTAGCAAACAGATTATTGTTAAGAAATTGTGCATATTGCATCCACATATACTCATGAAATGGAAGCCCTTATGTTTCATCCCGGCTTATCTAGGCGTTTTTCTCCTATTTATTTATTTAAAAGATTTGTTCAAACCCATTGGGTTGCCTACGTATCATGTGAGTGCATGAATCAAATCTTTGTGTAGTTCGAGAATATATATTAACTTTAACCTTTTTTCAAAAAAATAAAATACATAAATTATATATATACATTACTATTTAGATATTTATGCATTTATATTAACGGGGAAAAAATGAGACCAGAAATAAACATAACATAACATATCATTTCAATGTTTGAAAAATAGGTAGGAAAACAATAAGAAATCACCTAACGAATGTCAATAACTTGATCAAACACGACTTAGACAAAGTGTAAAACCTAGAATGAAATAAAGTAAAACTTGAACTAAAGAAAACGATACTTATGAAACAAAGGTTCGCATCAGCCTTCATGTCCCAAAGACACAAATGTCATCCCTGCATCCCAAATCTGCTCACTCATGGAGATGATGGTCTTAAAATCCCTCCGACACTCTGATATATATCTTTCAATATAGTCTTAAGGTACTCATCGAATTTAGGTACTTCGGCCAAAAATTGCTCATGGTTCAACTCTTGGTATTCTAGACCCATTCGAGAAGCACAATCAGCCAAACAATGGACTTTTGATCGATGAGCAATGCAAGTCGTATTCCATCCTTGAATTTGTAGATCACGGGAGGCAACCACTTCTATAGCACATATTTCTTGAGTCGGGAATGACACCATTTCCTCTCGAAGTATTCCCCTTTCACGAATCCACTGAGTTCTCTCTTGATCAAAGTCTGTCTGGCACTTATGATCACATGTCCTCAATTGTTGTTGTCGAGATGTGGCATGTTCTGCAACTTGTGCTCCCCTAATAGTTTCCAGATTAACTTGTCCTTGAAGCAATGTTTCTCTTTGAGTTGACTTGGCTCTTTCCTCTTCAAAGTCTGCTTGTTGTTGGGTTAGAGTGGCTCTAGCGAGCTCTAATTGTGCTCTTAACTCCTGATTTTCAGCAAGGTAATCACGCATAGCCAACTCGATCTCAGCCTCATGGTCTACAGGTTCTTTTACAGATCTCTACGATCTAACTCATAACGGAGGTTGTTGCTCAAGCCAATGGGAGTATCCTGGGTGCATCTTTCATGTGTGTTGTTCTTTGACTATCGTCCCAATTCCCATGACTAAACAACTATCCCAAATCATTTGGGCCAATCCTTCAGGAAAGGGGACCTCTGGTCCAACTTCAAACACAAAATCTCTCATATCCTCAGTAACAAGTATAACTTGGCGTCAGCCCAATTGACGTAAAACCCGCAGCGGTACGTACGGTTGCACACCCCTAATACCCATCAACACTAAAAAAGGGCGAAAATATGACATGTGTATGACTTCATCCCAAGGGAACCAGGGCTAATTCCAAGTGATCTTATCTTTTGTTAGTGAGCAAAAATGATCCAACCAAGCATTGAACCCTTCTGGACACCTATACTTCTCTACATCTTTAGCATGACTTGTAATGTAATCACTCAGATCTTGAATGAACCTTGCCACAGTAGGTGATCGGTAAAGATGCTCTACTATCCATAGTTGAATAAGTATGTTGCATCCTTCGAAGAAACTTTTCCCTTTCTGGCGGACAGTTAAAACACGATAGATATCAACAAAAATCATAGGGACGATGGTATAATTCTTTTTATCAACTAACACATTCACTAACCCAGTCAAAAGGATGTTAATCTTCCACCTCTCCTTGGAAAAACCATCATTTCCAAAAAAGCTACCATAAAAGCAAAAAGTCTATGCTCTTTCCACGTTTCAAAACTTCCCTTATTGTTGAGTCTTTCCAAATTTCTTGAACCCGTCCGTCTTTCCATAACTATCATACAAAAATTGTAATGAGATCCAACCTTTGTCTAATGATTCCTCCTTGGATTTGCAGATGTTTAAGTGTTGAAAAAAATTGTTGATGGATATGCCCCTTGGGGCTATAAGCCTCTGATGGTGTAACCTCACTCCAAACCCAGTAAAGCCAGCTCTTTCCTCCAAGGTTGGGTCATTTCGAAATTTGAGAAACGGAAAACATTGTTGGTGGTATCCCAAAAGGACAACAGTTCTTCGATCACATCTCTCCTAGGTTCCACATGCATGATTCTTGTCAAAAAACCCAAATATTTGAATATTATACCTTGTTGTGACAACCCCATGTAATTCCACCATTCCCACAACTGCAAGGGAGTACAATCTACAACCTGAAGTGGTACATTTGAATCTCTTTTCCTTTTCTGACAGTTTCCACGACCTGGATGATCCATGTTGTGCCTATGGGAAAAGATGTAGGGTCAATATAAGCTCATATTTACAACACTTAATTTAGGGACCTCTTATATTTGGAAAAATAAATGAATAATAATAACAAAATAAGAAGATGTATTAAACTTATATAAAATGACACAAAGTATTTTCGAACTAAGATTTTAAGGTAAATTGAGCACTTGTAGTTACAAAGTGAATGCATTTGAACGTTTGTCATTTGAATAATCATACTTAGAGTGCAAGTGGGCAATAAATATCTAATTTATTGGAGAATTTCTTTTGATAAACTACTTATATTTCTTCAAACAAGTGTTTATTATATGAGTAAAACTACAAAATAATTTTTAGTAAATGCTCCTTTAGAATAAAGATTTAAATGATTATTATGAGTGACTATTATTATGAGTGACTATATATGAGTGACTATTTAACTACTACTATTCGTAGATATGGTACTTTTATTTTGAGAAATGTACGTGTCTATATAAATATTAATGAATTTAATTTTGGAGGGACCTTAATCCAGTTAACAATCGAGGTCTTCCACATGATAATTTACAAATATAACACATAAAATGCATATGTTAGTCAAGAAGAGGGTCTCCTATCCTAGACGGACCCGACCCTTGTGTCGAGTCCCACTAAGTAAAATGTTGATAATGCAAATAAGCGGAGCCTACTAGGGATACACTTGTCTATGTTTCAGTATCACAATGTTTGAACCTAACAGAGATAAGCATCTAGATTGGCTTACCCGAGTGAACAAATTGAGCCAGGGAGGGGCAACATATTGGTAGCAGCGCTATTCCGACTTCATTGATGGTCCAACCCTGCCTAGCATGTGTGACTAAAATCCTTCACTGGGTACCCAAACACTCCAGCTTTATCTCAAAAGTAAGTGAGATGCATAATTGCATTCCCTACTACCCTATTTTGTAGAGACTCAGATGGTGCACGAGAGAAAACAATTAAGTATCGTTCAACAATATAAAAAGCAATAAATGAGCAGCAAGTAGCACATTAGGCCATGATACGCAATATATCTAAAATAAGTAATAAAATAAAGTGAATTTAAATATAAAAAGTTCAAATTCTTGTTATTTCCAAGCAGAGTCGCTAGAGATGTCACCCCCTTTTTGGCACAGCGGCGAGGGTTTTTCCAATTTAAGTGACATTTTGAATTAGAGATTTATTTCTTCAGAGTCACCACTTGGAATTGGTTATGGTGTTCGAAGTCACCTTTTATTTTTAATCTCTAATCAAAAGAAAATGACTCTTTAGTTTTGGTCTACGAACTTGAAATTCAAGTAATGAATTCTATTGACTGATGGAAAGGTATTAGGCATCCCTCGAGTCCCGTGGTTCTAGCATTATCGCTTTTATTGACTTTTATTTATTACTATTTTTGGGATATATTGTGTTTACATTCCATTTTTTTTTTTTTTAATTGTGAAATTTTTACTAGTCTTATATTGGATGCATAACTACATTCACGATCTTGACATTTGGAGACATAACTCCCTTCCCCTCTCGAGTACCTCACACCTTATAACTTCTATTCATATATGTTTGCCAAAATTATTGAAATTTAATTATTAAATTATTTGGTCAAGGTGTGTAACCACATCCTTGAATTTGGCTAAGGTGCGTGTAACACCCTCAAAATGAGCTAGGTTGAACTAGAGACTAAAACTTGTTCCATGATGTTTTAAATTCATAAAATGTTTAAGAATAGTTTTCATAGGCAGTATATAAATTTTGGAAGTGTTTGGAGGTCAAACATCCAAGAACGTCCAAGACGTTCGAAAACTAGTCGAAGTTGAACTAAAGTGTCGTAGTGTTTTGTATCGATGTTTTGGGGGATGGTTTCAAGGTTAAATTCAGTACCGAGAGTTCCTACGCGTATCCTGACATACAAAGGGTCAAAACGTTTGAGAACGACGCCCCCAGGACCATCTAAAGGGTCCCCAAAGTGGACCCGAACTTGGACTGCCAAGCAGCCGCGCCAGCCAGTTTTGGGCAGTGGCTACGCGTCGCACATCTGACATGCAGTGGGGCAAATTCTTGCCCTGCAAAGAGGGGCTGTCACGAACCATTATGTCCAAAAAGTTTCAAAAAATAAGATTTCGAAATGCCTCTGCGACGCGCAATAAAGTCCCAGATTTCATTGCGTCATTTTTTTTAGTCAAAATTGAGTTGGCTAATTTGTCCAATAAATGTAGGGATCTTTTGGGTAATTTAGGGGCGCATTATGGACGTTTATAGGACCTATTTAAACCCCTAAACTCACCAATCTAGGCTAAAACCCTCAACTCAAAATAAAACCTTTCCATTCACTCTCTCTAAAACTCCATTGTTGAAGTGTTGAAGCTCCAAGCAAGAAGATAGATTTCTCAAGTTTTTCTCCATCAGTCTTGTGGGATTTTCATCACAATTAAGGTATGGTTATTCATACTTGTAATCTCTTTGTTCAAGGAGTAAATTCCAATGATTTTTCAAAGATGATCAAAAACATGAATTCTCCAATTTTGTTATGTAGGCATGGGTTCTTGCATGAAAGGTTTTGAATCAATGTTCTAGGATTGAATTGATGTTAATGCAATATTTTAAAGCAATAATTCCTATGAACCCATGCAAAGCATGCAATCCTTATTTTGACTATTTTATGGGTTAAGTGATCATGTCTCAATGTTTATGAATTCTAGTATAGTTTTTTATGGGTTATTGAATGATGTAAGAATTGTATTGAATTGATGTATATGTTGTCTTAGATGGATAAATCTATATTGAATTGATTTAGATTCATGTATTATGATTTTGGTATTGAATTAATGATCATGGCCATGGATAATGACTTTGAGTATTGTATTGGATGATTCAGCTACGAATTGTGGTTGTGAGAATGGATTGGTGGTACGCTTCCCTAATTCTCATTAGTTTATGTAATAAGGTTCTTGAATTATGTTGTGATTGGTATGTTCCACTTATGGTGGTGGTGCTATGTGCTTTACTTGTGAATTACGTGGCCTTTTCGGCGTTAATTTATGTCTTATAATGATCCTAGCCTTGTCGGCACTACTTGATATATTATGATGATGTGTATAGTTGAATTATGTGAAGTATGATCATATATATCCACTTGTGATTAAGATGAATGTATACGTGCTTATATTGATTATGTTAGGTGATCATGTTAGACTATGACCATGTCCTTAAGTGTGTGTAGTTTTAAAGTTAATGCATGATTCCTCCTACTTTGGTTACAAAGTCTTATGATAGTTATATTGATGATATTATAGTAGAGAATAGGGTGACCTATGATGTTGGTTATGCCTATGTGCTTATAGAATGATATGCTATATGTGAAGATGTGTGTATCTTGTCTTGGTAGACTTGTGTCCCTTACTTTATACGTGTACCTTATGAATATGAACATCTTGACCTAGTAGGCTTAGGCATCTTTGTCTTGTATGTGATTTGAAGATGAATGTTGAATGAAAGTCTAGTATCGGTAGACCTAAAATGGTGCCCTTCTAAGCATGACTAATATGTGGAACCTTCTATAAAAAAAATAAGGTTAAGAATGAGCTATCCTTATAGACCATTAAGTGGGAGACCTAGTGGACCCATCATTTGTAGGTGCATTATGACTAGGTAATGACTAAGAGATTGTACCTTTTCATATGCCCCTTTTTACTGAACTTACTCTATGAGAACAAAGACTAGCACCGAGTGAATATGTTATGGTTTGTAGCTCTACTGAAGAAGGAGACTAGAGTACAATGTATCTCTACTTGAGAAGGAGACTAGAGTGCATAAAAGACCTTGATATTCTTTCACCATGTGCCTACATGAGATGTGTCCTAGTTCTACCCTTGCCAAATCGAACACCCTCCATCGGAGTAGGGTAGACTCTGGATTGCATGACTAGCTAGTATGGTCTATGTCGGTTATTGCCTATTCTCATCATGTGAGATACATTCAAGTATTTGTTAAGTTCTACAATGTTTAGGTAGTGGAATGAGATGCTATCTAGACATTGCACGAGTAGGCTTTGACGGTGCTAGAGTGTAGATTCCCTAGGTATTTCTATGACCATCATGTGAAGTCCTTAATGAATGAAATGTCTTCTAATTGACTTAATGAATGATTATGACTTTAGCTAATGTATGTTGACTATAATATGCTCTCTGTAGGGTAGCTTTAAGGGTTGCTTAGGTAAGCTTGAAGAGGGTGTATGGGCGGTCTCTTCTTGTCTTACTTAGGTGAATCTTGGAGTAACGTTAGGTAGGGAGTAAATTAAAGGAAAAGGGAACAATCTTATCTTAGGTAGTCTTAAGGATTGCTTAGGTAGGCTTAAAGAGGGTGTATGAGCAGTCTCTTCTTTTCTCAAAAGAGCATGTTTCATACAAAAGTCTGTTTATCATGATTTTATGCATTATGTCATACTTAGTACAAGTGTTTGTACTAATTCCATACATTTTGTCTATCGCTAAAGGTGTAGGTGGAATTTGAGAGGAGTCTCGAATTAGAAGCTTGAATTAGTGTTCATTCAAGCAAAGAGTTGGTATGTCCTCAATAGATTCGAGGACATCTTGATTTTTAGATTTCCTTATTGAAAGTGTTGTAATAGACTTAGCGATTTTCTATATGATGAGTATGGGCCGTGCCCAATATATTTGTATGCCCAAGATGACGAATTTGAGACTTCGCCTTTCATTATGTTTTTCTATAAAAGAGATATTTTGAAGTATTATTATTTCGTGTGAAGTGTTTTAATTCCGAACTACTTTTCATACATGTATCCAATGAACGATGTCAAATGGCTTGTACAAGACCTCCGAGAGGTCGAGTACGTCGTGTTTTGGTTCGAGAATGCCCTAACCTCTAGGGGGTACTCTCGGGTCGTGACAGTGCGTAACCACATCCTTGGATTTGGCTAAGATATGTAACCACATCCTTGAGTTTCTTAATAATCTTAAAAAGATGTAAAATCACATTCTTAATTAAAGTGAAATTTAATTATTATTGACTTGTTATAAGACCTAACAAAAAAGAAAAATAATTTTTCTAATACGTAGTGAGTTATTTTTATAATCTACAACGTTACAAGAATTTCCTTAAATATTTAATAACTAGCTTCAAGATCTTCATTGTTTAGATATATACAAGATTTAAACAATTACATTTCAATATTACAATAGCAAAATTAAACACATCTAAAGTTCGAGCAATTTCGTAACATTGAAATCATGTCTTATATAATCATGAAATTAAATTACGAAAAAAGTAAATTAAATTAAGTGTTGTCCCCTTATTAAAATAAATCATGGAAAGAGAATAATCCTAACAAGAAACTACGAATTCAAAAACAAAAAAAGTAAACCTTAAATTCAACATTTATTTCTGAATGGAGAAAAGAAAAAATAAAATAATATGTCATAAATAACTAGATAAATATAAATAAATTTAAATAAAATAATGCAAGGGCAATTTTCTTTTTCTTAAATCTTCTTGCTGATTTTTTAGTTGTTGATTTTTCAATATTTCGTGTGAGTTATATGTTTTTTTCGTAGTTTTCTTTTTTTTTTCAATGCAGATTGTGCTGTATTGTTCTCTCCCCTTTCTAACCTTTTCATGAAAAAAACATTTTTTGCAGTTTTGGTTATTATTTGTTGCTTTTTTTTTTCAGTTTCTTTATATACATATTCTTTTCTTTCTAATTCTGTTTCTCTTTCTTGTTCTTTTTTTTTGTTACTTTTTTATTCTTTTCTTTTTTATTTTATTTAAATGTTTTTGTTTTATTTTTTTTCTTGTTATTTGAAAAAACAATAAACAAGGAAAAAAAAAAAATAATCGATTCAACAATTATTTTCTCAAAATAATATTCAATAGCCTAGTTTAGATGATAATTAGAACTATCATTAAACAAACTACAAACCAATTCTTCCTCACATTCAACAATTATTTTCTCAAAATAATATTCAATAGCCTAGTTTAGATGATAATTAGTACTATCATTAAACAAACTACAAACCAATTCTTCCTCACATATTTCTCTTTCAAATATTATCATAAACTATTTTACTAATTTAGCGTATTCAGGTTAATAGCAAAAAAGACAATGTTTTAAACAGTTAAATGCATATTTACAATAAAGTATCAATACTAAAAATAATAAGGAGAGAAAAGTAAGGCGCACTATCGGAATCAACTTTATGCACTACCTTATACATGGAATTATTTAAATAACTTTGTTCATGCTTTAATTTCAAAAATAATTAATATTTAAAAATAAGTAAAAATGAACAACATATAAATTTATGTGGTAAAAATAGGAGCAAGAACAATATCATCAAATACTAGACATAAAGATCAGAACACAATACAATACTATACATAATTTATTCTAAATTTAACAATATACACATATTTGCCATATTTCAATATTATAACTTAAAGGTTGAACAAACCTAGAATTTGATCCAATTCATTACATTGGAATTAAATACTATATAATTATTAAAATCAAATTATAAAATAATAATTAAATAGTATCTCTCGCGAAAATCAAACTTATGAAAAGAAAGCGATCCTAATAGAAAATCACGAACTTAAAACCACGATAGTCGACTTCAAATTCAACCCTTGTTTGTGAGTAAAAGGAAGATATATAGTAAAAGGACGAATAATATATAGTGTGTGCTTGCAGACGAAAGTATATTGCTGAAACTTTTGTAATGGTGCACTGATTTTTTTTTTCTTCTCTTTTCTAATGGTGTGCGTTTGTTATATATAGGATAATTTGTTTTGGTGCGGTTGTGGTGTGTGGATAGTGGGGTAGTGGGGTTGTATCGTGTGGGGTGGGGAGTGTTGAGGAAAACGTAGGGGATTGGGATTGTGGGTGGTTTTTTGCTACATTATTTAGGCTTTTTTTTATTTTACTTTTATAATTTTACTTTTGATTTATCTTTATTTTAAAAGAATAATAACAAAGTAACTAACTAACTAACTCTTTCTCTCTCTATATATATGATGCATTATAATAAAGTATCAACTAATCAAAGAAAAAAATATATTTTATATCGGGACAAAATAATACAACGAACAACAAATTTAAAACTTATCCCTTCATATAATTCTTAGGCACAAAAATAAAAACCGATTTTTATATATATTTATTTATTTTAACAATCTGACTCATTCCTGCATGGTTTATGATATTAAAGCAAAGCAAAATTATGTGCTACTTCGGTTTAATTAGAATTATTAAAAATGTAAACTATCTTTAAAAGAAAGGAAAGAAAAAAGAAAATAAAAAAATAAAAAAAATAAATCTTCCAATACATTTTAATGTCCAACATTTATATTTAAAGTACCTTTTTTTTAAATTATTTTCAAATCCTTTTTTAACTTTATGTTCGTTCAAAAATTATGTGTCTACACCTAGGGCGATCCTCGGGGGGTCGAACCAGGAGGTTTTAACCCTATATACATTGTTTTACCTATTTAAAATATTTTTACAAGTCTTAGACTTCATATGATACTTCAAAATCTTCACGAAACCTAAGGAAGTTTTACTAGTTCAATTTCACTAGCTTTCGGTCGTCATGGACATTTCTTGATATTCTGACTTGAACACTTCCTAACTAGTTTTAATACATTAAGTTAGGATTAGAAACAATGTTATAAGGTTTAGTTCATCATGTGAGGCTCTAGATTAGGTCATGGACTTTCGGAGTGTTACACACGACTCTCAAGGACTACCCTAAGGGTCCTTGAGGAGGACCCAAACATTGGCTTGAAACTGCCAAAAAGCAGTCCCAATCGACGAGGGGGCCATTGAAGGCACACCCCATCGATGGGGGCCATTGATCCACACTTTGGTGTGGGATCTTAATCCCCCAAGAATCCTTCTATGACAAAAACAACGCCTCACCAGCACGGCTCATCATCAAAACGACGGACAGTAGGTGTCTTCCATCGTTTGACACCCGCAATTTTCTCCAGCTGTCTCAGACAAAGATTGGGCATTTTGGGAAATTCGTCTAGCATCCAAATAAAGTCTTGGGCCGTTATTTTATGTGTTTTTAGGCATTTTATGTTTCTTTATAAGCCTAAAACCTAGATAAAAGTTCATTATTGAAAATCAAAACCCAAGAACCAAAACAGAACTCTCTAGAACTCCATTGAAGCTTGAAGCAAGGTTGAAGCTAGGAGATTGATTTATCCATTTATTCTTCATCATTTTCGAGGATTATCTTCAATTGAGGTATGATTTTTCATCATTGAATCCTCTTCTATTCGAAGGAACAAAATTCAAATGGTTTTCAAAGATGTTCCAAAACATAGAATTTCCTACTTTGACTTCTAGCCACGGGTTCTTGCATAAAATGATTTGAATAAATGATTTATGATATAATTGATGTTAATTGAATGCTTTAAGGTCAAACTCCATGAACCCATGCTTTTCATGAATTCCTATTTTTGGGTCTATAGTGGGTGAATTGATTATGTCTTGATCTTAGTGAATTCATGTGTAGATTGTATGGGCTATTGAATTATGTATAAATTATGATAGAATTGTAAGGCTGCCTTATATTGATGATGTCTATATTGTATATTTTGTTGGATCATTGATATGAATTGATTGTTGGCTTAGTATTCTGTATATGACTATTGGTAAGAACCTTTCTAAAGTGAATTGGTTGGAAAGGATAAAGAATGGTGATGTTGATGATGGAAAGGTGGTGAGTTGACCTAATTCGTCTATATTGTGTAGAATTGATATTGAATTATATTGATTGGTATGGTCCACTTATGGTGGCGGTGGTAATGTGTTACAATTGTGATGAACATGGCCTTGTCAGCAATATTATGTGAATTATGGTGATATTATGTTATAGCTTGTGTAGATGAACTATGTGAAGGACTTAATGGTACATGTGTATGTGTGAGGTGAAAGTATGATTCCCTCTAAGTGCTTATATGTGAATTTGGTAAACTATTATGAGTCTTTACATGTGTATTGATAGGGTATCTTGTTACGTAGAGTTGATTGTCCCTACATGGTGCTTAAATGTTGTTGAATACGTGATATGATAAGGTTGTTTCTTGGTTGTGAACTAGTTGTCTCTCTTCTTGATGCATGAAATTTATGTGAAGGTTATCTTTTGACTTGGTAGGCTTAGGCACCCTTGTCATGTACGTGTATGAATGAAGTCTAGGATAGGTAGACTTAAACGAGGTACCCTTCTATGAATGACTTATATGAAGAACCTTGAATATTATAAAAAATGGTTAAAGAATAAGATATCCATGAAATGTATTATGAGTTGGTAGGACTAAGAGATGTTACCTTCTATAATACACCTAGGGAATGATTACTCTTTAAGAATGAAGGCAATGCACCGTGCGGGTATGCTTGTGGTAATAGCTCTACTTGAGAATGAGACTAGAGTACAAAGAAGCCCTTGATATGCTAGAACCATGTGACAACATGTGATCAGTCTTAATTCTACCTTTGGCAAGTAGAATACCTTCCACGGTGCGGGGTGTTATGACACCGTATTCCATACCAAGCTAGTATGGTCTAAGTCGGTTAACGCCTATTCTCATCATATGAGATGTACACTCTAGTTATTGGATGAGTTTTACAACGTATGTGTAACAACCCTAAAAATGAATAGGATCAAGACTTAGGTGTTTCAAGAATGCTTGCGATTAGACCAAGGTCCACACGTATTGATACGCGTAGAACCAGACCTCATAACCCTTACTACGACCAAGCCAACTAACTTGGGGAGTTAATTGAGCTTGGAAAGGTTGGAACCAACCATGTGAGGCTCACGAAAATGAAGATTTAATCGAAAGAGTTTTTACCGGACTCAAAAGAAGAAATTTTAAGTTTTGAGGGTCCAAGGGTAAAATGGTCTTTTCCAGGCCAAGGGTAATAAAATTCGGGTGGGGCAACCCGAAGTGACCCATTTTCGCAAAATGGGATCACCCGGGTTCGAACCCCACTAAGAGCAAGATTTAACTTGCTTTTATTTTAATGTGTTAATTTAGTTTTAATAAATAATTAGTAATATCTGATTTAGGAAAAAGAAATCAGATTTTTTATTAATTTTTATTAATTAATAAATTGACTAATTCAAACCCACAAGGTCCTACCTACACTAGACTTCTATCTCCCATTTTCCCCACTCTCTTTGCACGATTTCTCTCTCTCTTTCACTCTTTTCTTTCTTGGCTGAAAACGTGAGAAAACAATCAGCAAAAAGGAAAATAAAGTAAAGGCAAAAGTTCATCAAAAACTCGAAAGAGAGAAAACACAAAGAAGAAGCAATCCGATAACGTTAAAGCAGAACATACTACACTAGTCGGGTGAGGTGTGAGTGTGGGCGTTTGGACTGATTTGTGGAGGAGTTTCTTGGGCAGCATTCTGGACATTTAACAAGAAAACAAGGTATGGGTCTTCTTACTCTTGGTCCCTTTCCCAAGAGACCCTTAGGACTCAGATGATTCTATTTCGAAACTAGGATTGTCCCCCTTTTTATGCTCCCTGTCATTAGCTCCCAACGAATGTAGGTTGGTATGAATGCTGGTAGACTTAGGATTATGTGATATTTGTGATGAATGTTAATGTATTAGATGTATGTTAATTCATGAAAGGACAACTATGTGTGTGTTCGAATTAAGGAAAGAAGAATGTGTATGGCATGTTGAGTCTCGGTCTAGGGGCTTAATTTTGTTAATGTTTGTTTGTTGTTTTATGTACACTAATTGATGTAAAAATGTGATGTTCATGTGACATGAAGTGTGGTTGAATTTAGAAGCAAACCTTTTGGTTAAGAAGTTGTGAAAAATTGTGGTAAAGTACGTACCAAACGAACTATGTATTGTCCTATGAATTTACTAACAAAAGGAGATAAAAATGAGTAAAGAAATTACTTTGAATTTCCAGCATTTTTGTTGATATATGCTGCCAAATTAAGATGGTTAGGATGCCAAGAAAAAATAAGGAAAATAGGTGAGGTCAGCGAGGGTCGACCCCGAGACCTCACCCCTTTAAAATTCCCAAAGAATTAAAAAGAAAATTCGTGTGGTGAGGGGGATTCGAACCTGCCTTGGCTGGGAAATGTGTGTAAAGAAAAAGAAATTAAGAAATGAGAGGGGTGGGATTCGAACCCACACCCTCTCGGTTAGAAACCAAGGAAAGGAAAAATAAAGAAAAAGTTTTGAGAGGCGTGGGATTCGAACCCACGACCTCTATGCGGATGAGGGAGATAATATAAAAATAAAATGAGGTTGTGGGGATTCGACCCCACAACCTCACAGTCAACTCAAATAAGTCAACTTTTAAAAAGGAGAATAAATAAATAGGTTGTGGGGGTTCGAACCCACAACCTCTCGGCCTAAGCGAATGGAAGGTAAGGGAAATTAAAGAATAATTCAGTGTGGCTGAGGGGACTCGACCTCGGGTCTCAAAGCCTCATATGAGACGAAACAAATAAAAGAAATACGAAAATGGGGTTGTGGGGGCTTGAACCCACAACCCATCGGCCAATGCAAGAGAAATTTAAAATAGAAAAGTTAGCCTTCAATGTAAACATTGTGAGTTGACTTAGAGTTAAAAATGTTATGACTATTAGAATAAAATCAATTAGTAATGTAAATGACATTCAATTGATTCAAGACTTGGGATTCCTTGCCCAAAATTCCGTTTAATACATAAGTCATACGCGAACAAATCATCCAAGAATAATGCCACCTACTTAGATCTAATTCAAGATCTTGACATAAATACAAGATACATAAGTCTTGTACAATATAATCTTAGGAATGTAAGAATAACTTAACGAACTACGAATGAAGCCTCATGGCTTGTGTGTATAGACTCATAAGTCTAACATACGTTCAAAAGTAAGTGATCCTAAGATGTATGAAATGAAATGATGAACCCTAGAAGGGTTAAGTATGAGTGTAAATACACTAAATGGCAAAGTGCATTGGCATATGATGAGATGAACAATGAAATGATGAAATGAACATTCACATAATAAAAGGTGAGTAACTATGATAAAGCAAAGGGGCTAATGATAATGAATGTGGTGACAACATGATATGAGGGTAATGTAAATGATGAGAGTAATCTCAAATGAGCCTAAGTAAATGTTACCAACACGTACTCACCTATGAGGGTGTAAGATAATTAAGAGACAAGTCTCTATGAACACTCTAATGAGAGTATTGAGCTTAATATACTTAATACTAATGATGAGATGAGAAATCATCTATTGAGCTATGATGTCCTCATACTAGAAGCCAACTTCCATGACGTATGAGTTGAATGTAATGGAACTTTATACTGAGCACCGATAGACTAGCTATGAGCGGTGATGCCTTCTTTTGGGAAGGGCGGAGGTTCACGTAACTCTCATGAGAAGAGACTGTCCGGATTGCTGGGTATGGGTCTCCTTATATCTCCTAGTCTTTTAACCTATACTGCCAATATAGGGATCTGGCGGGGTTAAATTCCCATGTACGCTAGCATGTTATTGGATCACTTTGGCCGGTGATTCCACCTCTTTTCGGTGTCGGGGAGACACTGGATTTCATGATGCTCACATGATCTATGTCGGTTAAAGTTAAAGTTCCCAATGAATGAATGAGGCCAGCCTCAAATGATGCACATAATGAAATGAATGATACCAAAGGTGTTAGGATAGGATAATCAAAAGGTGAGTTAGATTCAAGTAATGACAGTAGGTCATTCTTGGTTATTGCACAACGAACCTAATGAAAGTCTTAAACTACATCCTAGGTATAACCGGTGGTTACACTGGACTATGAACGAAATGAAATGAAGTACGTATGAAAGAATGAAGCAGACTCTGTGTTTGTTAATGAAGACTCCTTAGTTGAGGTCCCATATGTTGAGCCCTCATTTCTGGGATGTCTTAATGTCAAGTCCATGATTCCAAGGTCTCATGGCGTATGAATAAATGGTATGAAAGAAGTTATGTGCTACATGTAAAATGTACTGTATGCTATATGATATGTGCTATGTGTAAATGTTATGTGCTGTGTGCAAATGTGAAAAGTATGATGATGTATGTTATTCTCATGGTATCACTTTCCTAATCCAAATTTGGAAAGCTCACTTACTTTCCTAATCCAAATTTGGAAACTTTCCTAATCTCAATTTGGCAAGTCCACTGACTTGACTTCCAAAAGTCATGTTGTTAGGAAAGAGCTATTCTTTCTCATGCATGTCCTTGGTGTGTGCTTGCATATACCCATACTTAGTACAAGTGTGTACTAACCCTATACAAACTCTACTATTTTAGGTGTAGGCACAGGTGGACGGTAGAGCTACAGGATCATCGCTGCAGTTATCCGGACGTCCAGCATTCATCCGGTTTTTGGTAGGTCCTCATGCTTTCGAGGATGCTACTGTTTATGTTCTACCTTAGTTAGGAGTTGAGCTAGTGGAGCATGTTCCACTAGCGTTTCTTTCTTATTTTATTCGGACTATGTATGGGTGCCATTTTGGCAATTATACAATTGTGTTATTGAACTATTTCTTTCATTTGATTATCTCTTAATGACTAGATGGTTGATGTTGAACGAATTACCAATGTATTAAAAATGTTTAGTAAGTAATGTTTAGAAACAAAAAGATTCAAATTTTCCGCTAAAATTAACCTATGTAAAGTAAGAATGATGTAAGTAGGCTTGTCTGCGACCTCTGAGAGGTCAACGACGCCGGTCTCGTCTGGGGTCTATATTCCAGTCGTGACAGTATGGGTAGTGGAATGGGACGCTATTTATACATTGCACGAGTAGACTTTGAAGATGTTAGGTGAGTTCCTTAGGTCTTTTCCTAGACCATTATGTGAACTCTTTTGTGTGGCTATTTTTCTCTCAAAATGGTTTTGAATGAATATGGTTCTTCAAATGAAGTATGTTGAATAGAAAAGGACATACTAGGGTAGCTTTCAGGGTTCCTTAGGTAGGATTGAAGAGGTGTATGGGCGGTCTCTTCATGTTACTTAGGTGAATCTTGTGTATGCTTTAGGATAAATGATAAAAAAGGTTACTTAATGACTATTAAATTATGTATTAATGTAATGTATGAATAATCTTACTTTTGTTAGTCTTAAGGATTACTTAGGTGTGCTAGAAAAGGGTGTTTGGGCGGTCTCTTCTTTCTTACTTAAGTGAGTCTTTTTATAACCTCTGGTAGGAGGTCTAAATGCTTATGTGCATGCTAAATGAACATGGTTGTCTCTTATGAACTACTTGAATATATCTTATTTGTGTATGTTATCTGAAAAATGATTCTTATACTTATATTATGAGATTAACATCAAAAGAGCATAAAAACATCTTATAAAGTAAATGTCCATTTTAGCATGGTTTTATTGCATGTCACCTACTTAGTCATTCAGTGTGCTAATTCCATATGTTTTTTTTATCTCTAAAGGTTTAGATGGAAAGTGAGGAGTCTATTGGAAGTAAAGCTTGGGAATAGCATCTCTCAAGCAAATCTTTGTATGTCCTCACATGATTCGAGGACATTGTTATGTTTTAGTTTTTCTTTTCAAAAGATGTTGTACTAGACTTTAATATATCTTTTTATTGATGTATGGTCTGTGACCCTAAGATGTTCATGTGTCTAAGATGGCTACAAACATACTTAGTATTTCTTATGTTTTCTATAAAAGAGATTTGAACTATTGTTGTGAAAAGTTATAATTCCGTACTACATTTCATATATATATATATAAGATGAATGATGTCTAAGGACTTGTATAAGACCTCCGAGAGGTCGAGTACGCCTTGTGTCGACTTGAGGATTCCATTTATTCTAGGGTATACCCTCGGGTCATTAGAATTGGCTCCATAATTTATGTATGGACTCACGACCTCCATCGACGGGGCGTGAGTCCATTGACAGGCGTCGTTTTCCCTCGTCATTTGCATGATGTTTTGACAGCTTTTTGGGCTCAATGTTTGGGTCCTGCTCGAGGGCCCTTAGGGTGGTCCTCGGGGAGTCGTACCCGGATGTTTTGATCCTAAACATGCCCTAAGGTGTACCTTTAGCATTTTTAGAAGGTTTGACCTTCATACGACCCTTAAAACCCCTTCCAAGACCTAAAGGCACACCAGACCACTTTCACTTGTCTTTGGATGTCTTTGACATTTCTTGACATTTAAGCTTTAATAATTCCTAACTAAATTATTTACATTTGTTTTAGGTCTAATAGGAACTAGTTTAGGTCATAGAATTTCAAGGGTGTTACAATATCCCCCCCTAGGAACATTCCGCCCCGAATGATACCTTAAACCGTCTATAGGTAAAGAAGAGAGAGACTCTAGACTAGCAGGCCAACAACAAGCAATATAATAATGAGTCATAGCTCATATGAGGAATTCTCAAATCCTTTCAACACACAATTATAGCATTTACATATAGGAAATTAATCCACAGTTCATCACACATAAGAGCTCACCACTTTATATCACATACGGAGGAGCTTCCTTCTCCATTTCAATATGAACATTTAAAGAGTTGACATGCTGACTTCTCAAAAAAAAAACATCAAACATGTTCAATACAGCTCTCATGAAGACAATAAGGCACAATACATAAAAGTGCAAGTTACCCATGAGAACACATTTCATGAAAGCTCAATTCAAGCATGAATTTCTACAAGAATATGCACATATTAGGAAACAGGATAAATGAAACATTATTTATAACCCTCATTTAAGAGAAAATTACTAACCTTAACCTTGGATAGGAGTAAGAGGAAAAATATGAGGATATCTGGACTCCATGTCAGCCTCGACCTCCCATATGATGCACCCTCAACAAGATGGTTCCTCCATAGAAATTTTAAGGAGGCAACCTCTTTATTCCTCAATTTCTTAATTTAACGATCCAAGATCTCAACCGAAACCTCTTTATAAGAAAGGTTCTCATTTAACCCTTAACTTTCTAGAGGGAGAATAGACACCGAATCACCTATACATTTCTTTAGCATAGACACATGGAATACTGCATGAACCGACGCCAATTCAAATGGAAAGTTTAACTCATATGCCACTTCTCCAACTCGCTTCAAAATTTCATAAGGACCGATATACCGGGGACTAAGTTTCCCCTTGTTTCCAAACCTCATCACCCCTTTCATGGGTGAAATTTTCAAGTAGACCCAATCTCCGACTTAAAATTCAATGTCCCTTTTCCTAGTGTTGGCATAAGATATTTTCCTACTATAGTGTCTTCAACCTCTCCTTTATGAGTCAATCTTTCTTCGTGGCCGCATAGACTACCTTGGGACCAATAAGAGTAAACTCACCCACTTCAAACCACCCAACTGGAGACCAAGACCTCCTACCATAGAGTGTTTCAAATGGTGCCATGGCGATACTCAAATGGTAGTTATTGTTATATGAAAATTCTATCTAAGGTAGGTGGTCATCCCAATTACCTTTGAAATCAATGACACAAGATCTAAACATATCTTCTAGAGTTTTGATGATGCGCTCCACTTAGCCATCAATTTGAGGGTGGAAAGCGGTACTAAGTTTCACTTGAGTACCAAGCCCACTTTGGAAAGATCTCCTAAAATGAAAGGTAAATTGGGCCCCTCTATCCGAAATGATTGACAAATGGGCCCATGCAACTTTACAATCTCCTTAATATACAATCTATCATACTCCTCCGCCGAATAAGAGACTTTGACGGGAAGGAAGTATACTGATTTAGTCAACCTATCCACTATGAACCAAATTGAGTCATGTTGCCTATGTGTACGAGGCAACCCTACCACAAAGTCCATGTTGACATCTTCCCACTTTCATATGGGGACATCAATATCTTGAGTTAGACTTCTCGGCCCTTGATTCTCAGCTTTGACTAGTTGGCAATTGGAGCAGCTAGCCATAAAGTTTGCTATCTACCTTTTTATCTTGTTCAACCAATAAATATCGCCAAGTCACGATACATTTTGTTTGCACCTACATGAATGGAATATCGGGATGCATGAGCCTCCTCAATGATTTGCTCCCTTAAGCCATCCACATCTGGTACACATGACCTTCCTTGGTACTTCAGTACCCCATCCTCCAATTGGGAGAAAGACTTATTATTTTTACTAAGGACCGATTCCTTCCACTCCATCAATAGAGGATCAAGATGTTGCTTGAACTTCACCTCAACCACTAAAGACAATTCTTAGTTAAGACAAACCATGAAAACACCCTATGAGGATTCTTCTAGTCGGACACCTAACCAGGTCAACCTATGCACTTCTTTTACTAACTCTTTCTTACCATCACCCACATGAGTCAAACTACCCATAGAAACTCGACTCAAAGCATGCGCAACCACATTAGCTTTCCCGGGGTGATAGAGGACACTCATATCATAGTTCTTTAAAATCTCTAACCACTTCTTTGGCGTAGATTCAAGTATTTTTTTTGTGAACACATATTGGAGACTCTTGTGGTCGGTGAACACATTAACATGTACCCCATAGAGATTTTCAAGGCAAACGCTATGGTCACTAATTCAAGGTTGCACCTTGAGTTGTATAGAGGCATATGCTATAACCTTACCATGTTCCATGAGGATACAAACCAAACCTACTCGAGAAGCGTCACAATAAACCAAAAAACTTTTTAATACCCTCCGGTAAGGTCAACACCGGATCAGAGATGAGTTTATCTTTAAATAATTGGAAACTACTTTCACATAATTTTGACCATTTGAACTTGGATCTCTTTTGGGTCAAGGCTGTTGATGGATATGCAATAGATTAAAACCCCTCAACAAATGTCTTATAGTAACTGGCCAACCCCAAAAAGCTTGAGATGTCAATAAGGCTCAAAAGTCTAGTCAAACTTTTGAACACTTCCATTTTTCTCGGATCGACCTCTACCCCCTCACTAGAGACAATGTCACCAAGAAAAGCAACCAATCTCAACCAAAATTCACATTTACTAAATTTAGCAAAAAGTTGGTTATCTTTGAGGACTTGCAAAACTATTCTCAAGTGGATCATATGATCATCCTCACTCCTAGAGTATATCAAGATGTCGTCAATGAAGACAATAAGAAACAAATTAATATAACTTCTTAAAACTTGATTGATAAGGTCTATGAAAGGCCCCGGGCCATTTGTTAGACCAAAAGACATGAGTAGGAAGTAAAAATTACCATATCTTGTTCGGAATGCCTTCTTTGGAATATCAACACCTCTCACTCTAAGTTGGTGATAACCTGGCCTCAAGTCAACTTTGGAAAAGTAACTCGCTCATTGGAGTTGGTCAAACAAATCATCAATCCTATGGAGTAGGTACTTATTTTTTTATGGTGACCTTGTTTAATTGGCGGTAGTCAATACATATTCTAAAAGACCCATCCTTCTTCTTAAAAAAACGATACTGGAGCACCCCATTGAGATACGCTAGCAAATCCTTGAGTTGAGCCTTTAACTCCTTCAACTTGGTCGGGGCCATCCGATATGGATGGATTGAAATAGGTTGTGTATCCGGCAATAAATCTATGCCGAACTCAATTTCCCATTCGGAAGGAATTCCGAGCAATTCATCGGGAAATACTTCAGAAAATTCCTTCACTACGGGGACCGACTCTAGATGAGGGATCTCAGATTCAAGATCCTTTACACTCAAAATATGATAGACACAACCCTTCGCAATCCAATTACAAGCTTTAAGACAAGAAATGATGTTACCCCTAGGGTTTGAGTTTCCTCCCATTCATTCAAAAATGGGTTCATTAGGAAATTGAAATTTAACTACCCTTGTTCTACAATCAATTGAGGCAAAACAAGCATGTAACCAATCCATCCCCAATATGACATCAAAATCTAACATATCAAGTTCTACCAAATAAACTAATGTAACACTATTGGGCAAGGAAATAAGACAACCCCTATAGACGCTTTTAGCAACCACACAATCACCCACCAGGGTAGAGACCGAAAAGGGTTCATCTATGACATCAGGAAGCATATAAAATTTCATAGCCACAAAAGTAGTCATAAAAGACAAAGTGGCACTGGGATCCAAAAATGCATATACATTAATTGAAAATACTTGCAACATACTTGTAACAACATCCAGGGAGCTCTTTTGATCATTTCAGGATTGAAGAGCATAAAAGTTATTCTTCTTCGGCGCATCGAGATTGATAGGACTTTCTTGTTCTTGAGCATTTTCCCTTCATTCAACTTTCATCATAGGGAAGTCCCTCTTCATGTCGCCATTATTACCACAACCATAACAATTACCCATACCAACTAGGAACTTACCATCATGTTTTTTACCACATTTTGCACAAATAGGGTTATACACAAAAGAACTACCACTTTTTCCCGGCTTGGGGGTAGACACCTACCCTTGTTGACCATTGGAGTATTAGGAGGACCTTGGTTGGAAATCTCTTCTTGAACCTTAGCTTGTGTTGAATCTCAAATCTAGCCTTGGAAGAATTTCCATCTAGGAATTAACATAGCCGACCTACATTCGTTAAATACAAGGTCAGATATCCCCATAAAAAATTTGTTCATCTTAGCATTAGCATCCGCCACCATAGTAGGGGCATGTTTTAATAGTTTAGTGAACTTAAGGCTTTGCTATTTTACACTCATACCCCCTTGAAGGAGGTTGATGATTTCTTGAATTCGCCTCTCCCTCAACTCCAAGGGAAAGAACCTATCAATGAAATTTGTCTTGAATGATTCCCAACTAACCGGACTTGAGCCACATCGTTGAGTTGGTAGACGACTAGTTTCGCCTTGTATTAAGAAGATACCCCATTTCATCTAGCACCTTTAACACTTCATCAATGAACCTTTGAGGGTCCTCCTCCACTTTGGAACCAAAGAAAGTTGGGGTATTCATCCTTGTGAAATCCCTTATCCTAGAAGCGGTAGTGCTAGCATTGGGGTTCACTTGCACCCTAGTATCCCTAGAAACTTAATGGATAATACTTGATTTAAGCTATGAATGGCCGTCCTAACATTAGGCATAGACCCTTCATTAATAGGAACTTGAGAGGGAACCGCCTAATTTGCATTATCCTCCTCGGCCCTTCGAGCATTGTTTCTTCTTATATTCATTGCCTATATGCACAAGAAAAGGATTAGAAGAAAGGAACATTTAGAGTTAAGACTCTTATGCATGACTAAAGAAAGACAAAGTAGTGAGAGTTCCTAAGCATCTCGTAGCGTCTTATTCATAAGTGTGGCGTGCTTCACACCCATGAACAAGACTCTACTTGATGTTGTATGTTGTGACATCAATCCTACATTATTCTAAACCTTATGCTCTGATACAAAGTTTGTAATGACCCAAAGATCCTTCTAGGCATTACCGGAGTATTCGACCTCAAAGAGGTCTTATACAAGCCATTAGCATACATCATAGCATTTATCATAGAAAAGAAGTGTAGAAAATTTAAAACTTTTACTTTTGGAAGTTCACTTCACTTCATATAAGGAAAATATCATCTATCTTTGTCACAACATACCGTCCAGATATAAATAAGTATAACATAGGACTTAACCTATACAACAATGAGAACATCTTGAATTAGAAATTACAATATTGTCTTTCAAACATAAAAAAACTAGAAAACTAGAATATGAGGCTTCTTACTTGGATTTGAGGACTCACCAACTTGGAGAAGCAAGTACAAGTGTCTTGAGAAGTGGCCTTGAAATACTCAACAGCCCGAACCTACAGTGTTTGAAAAAAAGAGAAGAAAATATAGGTTAGTACATCCCACGTACAAAGTATGGCTTCTATGCATAAAAATCATTGATGCATGTATAAAAGGAAATTTTAGTCAAAATCATGCTTTCTATCAATTAAACCTAACATGCACATATAATAAGTATTATAATCCAACCCAACCTAATATCAACTCAACATGTGGGCAACCAAAGCAATACTTTGTGCAATGCAAAGAAAGATCCCCATAACCCCATCCAAAGCTAAGTATAACATTAAGCAACCAATTACATGCAACATTCATAATCTCATATTTCTTCATATCATGCTTTATTCATAAGGATCATAACTAGCTTAACAACAGAAGTCATAATCAACATAATCATAAGGGAATACTACTAGAACTCCCTCTTACGATCTCACAAGTGCAATGTACTATAGAAGTCCCATACCGTCCCTCGCACTACGTAGAAACCCTTAATAAATGTATAGAGAGACTTCATACACTTCTTTATTCATTTACGTTTACAATTGGGGAAAAAGTTGCAATAACCGACATTAGACCCTACGTGGAATCTGGTGTTCTACTCCCACACCGAAGAGAGAGGGTTAACACTTGCCTAATGTGTAACATATTCATATATAGATCTCTAGGTGGATCTACTAACCTAAGTCCTATGTGGGCACATATTTAAGGGTCAAAGAGATTGTTACTACAAACCCTAACTTGTTAAATGTTGGGGTTTCTATCTCATGAGACAACACATATCTTGGTAATCCAGAAATGCTAAGCATGAGGAAACCCATATGGAAGACGAACTTACTAAACGTTAGACTTCCATCTCATTTAAAGTCCCTTTTGGTGCTAAGTATCTATTCCATTATGTAACCATCTTATTCATCACATAAGCTCACATTAGCCATTAGTAGACCCTTATGTAAACATCTAATCATGATAGATCATAGGTACTCATTGTCACATCCGGGGAGCACCCCCTCGACGTAACCGGCGTCGTCTTCCTTGAAGAGGACTAAGAGTAGCCTCTAAGCTTACATTATTACATTCATAAGTTAAAAATGCAAAAAATTTAAAACGTTTCTTTTATCTATTATGAGGTTTACATAGACCTATCGCATAAACATAATATATTCATATCGAGTATACATAAACCCTTTATATAAGAAGATTACATAGTCTTAAACTTTTATTGCACATATATATAAGATATAACATAGTCCTAAACTGGATGTCTCATATCATAACCATCTAACATGAGTATAACAATTGGGCATATCCCATACACCAATACAATAAAAGCCACATATAGGCTATACAATCTTTAGTACTCAAATGAAAGAAAATGAACATATTGCCTTTAAGACTAATCAATATCCGATGCTAGAAAATGGCATTGTCCTCGAAGTAGTGAGGACCTACCCAACTTGGAGAATGAAAATCCAAGTCTTCCTTCAAATGTCGTCACAAGCCCTTCAACGATTGGAACCTAAAATATTGGGTAAAAAGGGAGAAAATGGGGTTAGCACATCACTTGTACTAAATATGAGACCATATGCACACACAACATGAAATCATACTAAAATGGACATTTCCTTAAAGTGTGCAATTTACTTTGAAAACCGTTATGCACTTTCAAGAACCAATACAAGTCAATCTTTCATATTCATTAAGTCAATACCATGTACATCACAAGATAACCAATACTAAGTCTAGTAAAGTCAACATGCATATCAACATAATTGAGCACATAATCAATAAAACTCTATCATCAAGTCATAACATCAACAAGCATATATAAGAGTTCATAAGTTCATAACCAAAGCAAGACCATCACTCATGAAACCTCATTAAGTCAACTAGTGCAATGACTAAGCAAAGCCCCATAACCTTACTCAATCAAGTAAACCTAACAAGAACCATAACCAATGTCCAACTTCACATAGCATCTCATTAAGAGTAAACATTATCATATAGTGTCATCAACATGTAAGATCATCATATACATATCATTTACACTTATAAGCATATAGATACTTAAGAACATACTTCTAAGACTTCTCTCAAGGATAACTAGTGCAATGTATAGGTAGAGTCACATACCCCTACGTCATCCTAGTTAGATTTCATTCATTACTTTATTTTACCTTTTGGGAACATCTTGTCTTAACCGACATAGACCACATGAGCTAATGTGGAATCTGGTGTCATGGAACCTTTTACCAAAAGAAGGTGGACTACTTGCCAAGGTAGTACGAAAACATGAACATAGCTTCTATGTGGATCCACTTGCTAGTATTCCTATGGGGGAAACATAGTTTAAGAAGTAGGAGATGTAGTTGGGACCCTATTTATTCTACATGTATTATAGTCTCCAATCTCATGAGTACATTTGTGATCCTACATTCCCTATGTGGGAAGGGACACTCCTCACTCTAGTTTACTCGGTGCTAAACTAGAGTCCCTTTGAAATGTCTTTAGTGCCTTTATTAATCATTCTAGCTTAATGTAGGTCATAGGGTCTATACCTTATATAATTATCATCATAGCTCAATAAGAATTGCATGAGTATTGACCTTTCATTATAATTCATACAGGTGAGGTTAGCACAGTTACATAGTCACATTATAATAACGCATATTATTAAGTTATCACCTCCATATAATATTTACATCATAGTCAACATCTCACCAGCCAAAGTTCAAGACATTCCAATTCAACATCATACCAACCCTATCTTAACATAAGGTATACTTCAATACAACATCATCACTTAATCACAAGTAATCATAATTGAAGTAAAGAATTGAGATCACAAGACTTACCCCAATATCTTTCACAAACCACCATTAAGGTCTTACCATAAATCATCCAATTCAACCCAACAATGGGTGTAAAACCATCACACAATAGTAACCAACATAATAATAAAGTCAATTGAATCACTACACAATCATTCCTCACTCGTTCATAGCCTAGAATTAGAGACTTAGGTCAAATTCATGATCTACTTTACAATCTAGGTTAATTACTCAATAACTAGCATAATTGGATTAATATACATCACAATGTACTAATAACTTGGAATAATATCAACATAGAATAGTAGTTCACACAATAACCAAGTCAATTGTATCAATACTACATAATTCATATCAAGATCACAACCTAGGGTTAAGGGAAAAGATCATCTTCCACAAACTAGGTAAATTCATCAAAAACTAGTGTAGTTGAATAATAATATATGTTAATATACTCATAATAACAAAAAGGAATCATAAACAAAGCAATTCACAAGATCAATTTCGTATTAGAAGTAAACCCGCTGAATTTCATACTTTTGAAATCAATTTGAGGAACCCTTTGGGAAAGAGATCCCAAAAGTGAAAGAATCCCATACCTTACTAATTGATGAATTTGTATGGATAAAACTTTATCTTTTGAAGCCCTTGAACCCACCTTTGCTTGTCTTCATGGGGTTTCTTTGGGAGAGAGAAAGAAGAAAGAGGAAAAGCAATTTGGTGTTTGGGAAATTATGAGAGTTAAGTGAGTCTTAGGCTTAGGGTAGTTTATATAGGGACTTTAACTAACTTAATTCACCCCTAAATAACCTCCTAAATAATCTAACTAATTAAATTAATTGAATAATATAAGGCAGCAACGCAGCCAAAGTTCAAGACATTCCAATTCAACATCATACCAACCCTATCTTAACATAAGGTATACTTCAATACAACATCATCACTTAATCACAAGTAATCATAATTGAAGTAAAGAATTGAGATCACAAGACTTACCCCAATATCTTTCACAAACCACCATTAAGGTCTTACCATAAATCATCCAATTCAACCCAACAATGGGTGTAAAACCATCACACAATAGTAACCAACATAATAATAAAGTCAATTGAATCACTACACAATCATTCCTCACTCGTTCATAGCCTAGAATTAGAGACTTAGGTCAAATTCATGATCTACTTTACAATCTAGGTTAATTACTCAATAACTAGCATAATTGGATTAATATACATCACAATGTACTAATAACTTGGAATAATATCAACATAGAATAGTAGTTCACACAATAACCAAGTCAATTGTATCAATACTACATAATTCATATCAAGATCACAACCTAGGGTTAAGGGAAAAGATCATCTTCCACAAACTAGGTAAATTCATCAAAAACTAGTGTAGTTGAATAATAATATATGTTAATATACTCATAATAACAAAAAGGAATCATAAACAAAGCAATTCACAAGATCAATTTCGTAGTAGAAGTAAACCCGCTTGAATTTCATACTTTTGAAATCAATTTGGAGGAACCCTTTGGGGAAAGAGATCCCAAAAGTGAAAGAATCCCATACCTTACTAATTGATGAATTTGTATGGATAAAACTTTATCTTTTGAAGCCCTTGAACCCACCTTTGCTTGGTCTTCATGGGGGTTTCTTTGGGAGAGAGAAAGAAGAAAGAAGGAAAAGCAATTTGGTGTTTGGGAAATTATGAGAGTTAAGTGAGGTCTTAGGCTTAGGGTAGTTTATATAGGGACTTTAACTAACTTAATTCACCCCTAAATAACCTCCTAAATAATCTAACTAATTAAATTAATTGAATAATATAAGGCAGCAACGCAGGGGCCTGACCTACGAGACCCCGACTGAAGGGCCGTAGGTCAGTCGACGGGCAGTTTGGCCTCCGTGCTGCACGTCCGTGGTTTTTGTTAGAGAGTTGACAAAACGACCCCTTCATGAATTTGGATAAGTAACCATCAACGGTGGAAATCGACGCCCCGTCGATTGAACCACGATTCGTCGCCTACAACTCGTTGATGGACACTGCCTATTGGCATCTTTTTGCCAAAATGCAAGGGTCCTCCTCAAGGGCCCTTGGTTGGTCCTTGGGGAGTCATAACCGGACGTTTCTACTATAAACTAATTCTTATACGTGTTAGACACCTTACCACAAAATTTCATTGTTTTCCTACTCTTAAAACTTAGTCAAATAGGCTAAGGCACGTTCGCGCTTCTTGAACTAGATTCTAGACGCCATGGACGTTCCTTGACGTTTTGGTTCTAAAACTTGCTAAATGAATTATATACAATATAATTGACTTAACAACAATTTTAAAACTCTTAGACTCTCATGTTAGGCTCTATATTAGACTTTCGACTTTTGGAGCATTACATTATCCCCCCTTAGGAACATTCTTTCCCGAATGACACTAAAATTCTCTAAAAGGAAGGAATAGACTCAAGACTAGAAGCCCAACCAACAACAACATATCGAAACATGAGTCACAATCAAAATCAGTATAACTACATGACCTTTCTCACAATGCAACTCAAAACATGAGTTTTCAACTCATAAGAGTTCAACATTCGTTTCATGCTTATTCATTATGTCAAGGATTTCTTCCACACATATAAACATGCTCAATACATCTCATGAAGGCACAGTATACCAAAATGCACAACACAAATTCCAAACAAGTAAAAAACAACATTTTCATTTTTAAGCATGAGGCTCACTGTAACTTACTGTAACATGCACCTTTTTGCACAACTTCACCAAAAATTAAGGCAATTTAAACTAAACTAATTATTTTCACTATAATTAAGAATGACTAACATTAGTTATCAAATAGATGAGGGTAACATGACTTCATGTCGGCCTCGGCCTCCCATGTTGCATTCTTTACTAGGTGGTTCTTCCATAACACCTTTACGGAAACCACTTTTTTGTTCCTTAACTTCTTTACTTGTATATCATGGATTTCAACTGGAACCTCCTCATAGGACAGGTTCTCTTGAACACCTAGACCTTCAATAGGAAGAATGGACTCGGTATCACCAATACACTTCGTAAGCATGGAAACATGGAACACAAGATGAACCGAAGACAATTCACTAGGTAACCTCAACTCATATGCAACCTTGCCAATCTTTTGAAAGATTTCATAGGGACCCACATAACGAGGACTCAACTTCCCCTTTGTCACATCCAGAGACCACACCCTAGAAGATAGGGCACAATCTTAGATTGCAACCGGTGTACTCGACCTCTCGAAGGTCTTATACAAGCCCTTTCATATCATTCATCGGATATACATAGTGAAAAGTACTGCGGAATTAAAACTTTTCACAAAACATATCATATTCTTTAAGAACTCTTTCATATAAAATCATAGGAAATACTAAGTCTCAATCTCATCAAACTTAAAATACGAGAATACTTGGGACACGGCACATACACAATACGAAAATAGAAATACTTAGTCCATTACAATACTTCAAAATAAAAGACATCTATATATGCCCTCGAGTCAATTGAGGACATACTTCAATTTCTGTTGAACGATGTTACTGTCCAAGTCTTGCTTCCCAAATGCTCCTCACCTACCAACAACTATAGAGATAGATAAAAGCATGGATTACTACAACCACATATACTAAGTATGTCATAATGCATAAAAATCATGAAAACAAACATTAATTGGAAATATGCATCTTTTCTTTTAAATATCCTAATATAATCATAAGAACAACATTTATCAATTCAAAAAATAAGAAGATAACATTTAGAAAATTTAATGTATGTTAAACGTCACTTTACATTAACCTCACTTCACTCTTCACTGTTACAGTGAAGTCTCGTCTCTTCATTTTAATCCTCTTCTAGCATGAAATCATCCCACTAAAAGCTATACTAAGATTCACTTAAGTCACACAAAGAGAGACCGCCCATACACTCTCTCTAAATATGCCTAAACGATCATCAAGATTACTCATAATGAGACACATACACACTTACAATACATCAAACACATAACATATAGATATGACATTTTCCTTACCAAGGCCATCAAAAAGACTTACTAGTACTCCTAAAAGAGAACTCCCATACACCCTCTTCAAGGTTACCTAAATACCTAAATAATACTTAAGACTTCCAAAGCTTAGATCATGTCAAACATAACAATCAACTTCCCTAACCAAAGTCATTCTCAAGACTTCCATAGATAAGACATGTAGAGATCATCCCATATGCCCTGTTCACACTTTAGCTAAGGAATCCTTAAGTGACTTTAGATTTGGTACTCATGCATTTACATACTTTCAAACATAAGTCATTAATTCATTAGTTCATTAAGAGACATTCATCACATAAAGGACATTCAAGTAATGGTCTTGGAGAAGACCTAAGGACTCTTACTAACACCTTCAAAGCCTATTGTGCAATGTCTAGATAGCGTCCCATACCACTACCTAAATTTCATAGAACTTCTCTAATGCTAATAGGTATCCCATATGATGAGAATAGGCAATAACCAACATAGATCATGGTAGCAAAACATGGAATCCGGAGTTCTATCCTACTGCGATGAGGTTGTTCCACTTGCCAATGGTAGATCTTGGACACATCCCATGTAGACACATGGTTAAGGAATATGAAGGGCATGATTTGTAATCTAGTCTCATTCTTTAACTAGAACTACTTTCCTTACAATACTCACTCGGTGCTAGCCTTCATTCTCATAGATTAAATCACATTAAGGTTCATACAAAAGGGTTATATATCAAGTTCATAACCCAATTACATTTACCCTACCAAAGAAAGGTCCACTAGGGCTACCTCACAATGGCGACAAGAAGCTCATCATGACTATCTTAAGGATTGATATGATATCGTTCCAGACAATAAACCTTAAGTCCATCATTCATTACATGAAGGATACCATTACTGCTTTCGACATCAAGTTTCATAACCTTACCACTAGGTTCAAGGTTTCACATAAAGGACCCTCTTATCACCATTCATGGTCTCACCTATCATTCATTCATTCAAGACTAAGACTCTTTAGCTTCCTATGTCAAGACATCACATATTTATATTCATACATGCATCAAGTAAGGCACTTAAGTCAACCTAGACAAGACACAACATTGCTTCACTTTAGCACATTTTACATATCATTCTAGAAGCACATAAGGACAACCATTATCAACTTAAAGTCATCCTATACACTACTATGTAACAATCAATATAATCATCTTAGACTCATATAGTCAAGTAGGAACAATCATGCATCAACTCTAAGACTACACATCTCAACACATAGTCATAGTCTAACATGATCACCTAACATCTTCAATAGAATAACACATGCTTTCACATTACTTCACATAGGTAGATATGATCATACTTAACATAATCAACTACACAAATCAACATAAATACTTCAAGTAGAGCCTACAAGGCCATGATCATAATAATACTTAAAAATAACGTCGACAAGGCCACATCAATTCACATAACATCGCCACCATGAGTGGACCAAACCAATCACAACGTAATTGAAGTCTAATTAACATTAAGTAAAGGAAAATAGGGCAGCGTACCAAAACTTCATCCTCAACACTTCAATCCAATGCCAACATATCCAATTCAATATCATAAGGCCCTTACCCATGACCATGAACATCAATTCAAAACATAAACTATAATTGTCAATGAAATCTAAGTCAATTCAATATAGATTTATCAATCTAAGACCAATTAGATATCAATTGAATACAATTCTTACATCATTAGATAACCCATAAGAAACTACACTATAATTCATAAGCATTAGACCAATATCAAGTAACCCATAACTTAGTCAAAAACTAGGGTTCATCAATTACATGGTTCATAGGTTATTTAGGTTAAAATCATCAATACCATAACAATTTAATCCATAATCAACGTTTAAAAACCATTAATGCAAGAACCCATGGTAGATCATGAAATAGGTCAAGTTCAACTTGGAAAACTTTAGAAAACATCTTTGAAAGTTGGGCTCCTTGATGAAAAGAGTTCAAAAGATAAAAAACCATAACTCAACAATGCTAATCCTCCAATTTGATGAAGAATCACCACTCAAATCTCCAATCCGAGCTCTTCCTTGACTTTTGGCTTCAATGACGTCTTAAGGAATTTCTAAGAGATTTTGGGGTTTTGATTTTGAAGAATGAAATCTTCTAAGTGTTAAAGACTTATATACACATTTAAAATACCCAAAATGCCCCTTATGAACCTCCAAAACTTTTATTTGTACGTGGGTTGAATTTACAAGTTCACCCCTCAACTTAAAGTGAACCTGCGCACGGAGCCAGTCCACCAATGGGTGCCAAACGATGGCCCGTTCCTTGACTAACGGACCATCCTGTTGGTCCGTGGTTGGGTATTGAGGCTAGTGTTTGGCTTCCTCTCCCACACGTCTACGTCCCAATCGACGATACCCTACCAACGGGGCGTCGACTGACCCACTGGGCGTCGATTGCCTCCGTGGTTTGGGCTGTCTTGGGCAGCCTTGGCACCAACTTTGTGTCCTTCCTCAAGGACCCTTGGATGGTCCTTGGGGATATTTTACCAAACGTTTCCAACAAAAACATGACCGTATACAAGTTTAGAACCTCTCACATGAATTTAACCCAAAACAAACACGTAAAACTCGACGAACATGCTTAGACACACAAGGTCATTTCAAGGCACATCTTTCAAACGTCATGGACGTTCTTGGACGTTTGACCTCCAAACTTCACGAAATTTGAACACTGCCTATATATACAATAATAAATCATTTAAGTACTTCACAACATTATGAATCACGCATAAATACATAGAACCACATATGAGGTACATAGGTGACTTTGTCGTCGAACGTCTTGGTTTTCCCTTGACGTTTGACTTCCAATGCACCTAAACTCTTAGATAATGAATCTATACAATATCATAGACCATTTTAGGACCTTAGAACATCATGACCAACATGTTAGGCTCTAGTTCACCTAAGTAATTTTCGGGATCTTACATTCTCCCCCACTACTTGGACAACATTCGTCGGCTCGAATGACACTTGCCACTCTCCGAACATTTCATAGAATAGAGACTCAACTATAATCTTAAAACCAAACCATATACACATAACAAGAAGAAAATATCAATTCCCCATAATCTAGAGATTCACAACCAACAATGGAACTAGAATAAACTCTATACTCATCATGCTATAAAACTTAACATGCCTCATTTTCAAATAGCAAAAACTTATTTATAATTATTATTATACTCATAAACATCAGTTATAACCAAATTACAACAATTTTTGACCAAACAATCAATTAGTCAATTTTCCAAAAATAACACAGTGAAACTGCCAGTGCTTTACAGTGAATTGTCAACCTTTTCAAAAAATGCAATTTTTTTAGGCAATTCATGGTAGAAACATGATAATATGCAAGGTAAACATCAAAACATCTTTTACAACCATGATTCAAAGGCTTCATAAAACACACAATGCAAGAAGTTAATGAAATTCAATTTCAAACAAACTCCTAAACACCATGCACATGCAACAACCTCTCTAGGACATTTCTTATCCCATCTACTACCATACTCCCCAACTAAGAAGGAACTCATATCACTAAAGTAAATACAAGGACTTACAAACATCATCCTCATCCTCATCCGGGCTCTCTCCTCTAGGCCGGAGTGCATAAGAAACACCTCTTTGCTTGAACATCATCCTTTGGAACATTTGAGTACTTTCTTACCCTCTTTTCATCTAGGTTGACACGTGTGGCCCTGGACCCTTCATGATTTTGGTAATGTCCCTAATATAATTCGAGGAACTAGTCTATGTTTCCCTAGTTTTTTTTATGAAAGACTTATTATGTATTTTTACTTTAATGTAAAGGGCTGTGTCCCCTAAGATATTATGTCGTGTCTTTAAGTTGGGTTGTGACGATGGATTCTCAGGTTATTTATGAAAGACTTCCCCTTTATTAATTATTCGTTGAAAATGTTTTAAATTCCGAGTACTACTTTTCATGTTTATGTGAATGAGAACGATAGTTAAGGGGGCTTTGTATGAGACGCCCAAAGGGGTCAAGTACGCCCGGCACGGTCTGAGGGTTTGTCCCTAGCTTCTAGGGGGTGATTTTCGGGTCATGACACGGCTAGCCGATCATTCATTCAGGGCATGCTCTTGAAGATGGGGCATCTAGAAAAATCATTGAGACAAATGGGCATTCTATGATGAAAAAAAAAGAAAGTCAGTCCCAAGGATTATAATTGAGAGAGCTTATCGCCATTGCCTTCGCTCCATCCAGACCTCTGTAATTGCCTTGACCTTGAGAGTTGCAGAATATGAGCGCAATATAAGGGAGACCACTTGCAGATTGCAGCTTTAAAAGACGATGTGCAGGTAATGGGAGCAGACGTAGATTATCTGAAGTCTTTGAACTTCAATGACTTGATTGAGAATCCCGTAGAGGATACGGATGCACCTGGCCAAAAAGGCAGAGCAGCGACAGATATCCCGAAATTTGTTGAGACTGGATTGAGGAAATGACAGCAGCACCATTTAAACTCCACATTTTGGGACTCCTTTAGATTTTTTAGGCAGGGACAAATTGTGGTAGGCCGAAAAATACAAAAAGTGAAGGTTTGAGGAACTCCACTAATAAACCCCTGTAGTGCCGACTCTTCGATTCTTTGATGAGAGCGCTTAGGGCACTGATGCCTGTCCCGACGGGAGTAGGAACCACATAGACAATGATTTCCTTCTTCACCTTCCTTCTTGTCTTAACTGTTTATTTTATTCTTGATTTCTAATACCTCCGCCATTTGGAGGAGAAAACGCTTGTTTGTGGTGGGGTGAGGCCCGCGTTGTTTTGCCTGTTATAATATTTACATGTTTTTGATTTATATTTGGGTTGTATCTTTAAGTTTTTGTTTTACAGACAACTGCTTTCCGCGCGATTCTTTGAGATTATGGCCTATCTTTTGGGGGTCTAATTTCAAAACAATTTTAACCGCTTTTGTGAAAAATTTTACCCACCTCTTGTGTTGAAGGGTTGTTCTTGTACAAATTAGTCTCGTTTCGATTAATATGATGCTTGAAAATTACTCTCAATTGAACACACCATGAATGTGCGACTACAACGAGAATGAATGAGGGTTAACAATAGAAATGTGTAAAACTCTTTGCATCTCCTTATGATTAGCAATATTAAAATTGATTGTTTTGGCAAATGACTATTGCATCACTAAAGAAGTGTGGCAGTCTTGTTTGAACTTAAGTGTTGATGCCTTGTGGAGATCTTACTTTGAACCTGCATGATAAACCTCAGACTTTTGACCCATTAGTTCTAATTGATTTGAAAGGTTTCCTCTTGAGATGATCTTAGGCACTTTTAAAAATGTAAAACAAACTTCGATAATACCTCTTTTGTGGTCTCCTGAGCGTGTGAACTCCTCTTGAACACCCTTTTTGAGACGCCTGACTCTTCTTGGAATACCTTCATGAACTAGACTTACGTTTCCTCACCTTATAATTCTCTCATATGTGATATAAGTGATAGCAACATAGGCCAACAGCCTTTAGTTTGGGTGTGGTAGAAGGGAAAGAAGAAGTGGAGCAAGAAAAGCCTAACCCAAAACCCATGGTATTGAAGCAGAAATGGAAACCTCCATATAAAAAAGCGAAGAAAAAGAAATAAAAGAGAATAGAAGGTTGTGGAATAAAGAAAAAAAGAAATCGGGTTTCCAGCATCTATGAGAAGATAAAAAGATTGACTTGATTGGCAATAAAGGGGATGTTTCAGAAAATCACATCACAATGAAAAAAGTCACTAAGACTCTAAATGATAATACCTTTGCAAACTCAACACCACATTACAATCCTTTAGAAGACCTCTTTGTCTGAGTAAGCCAAATCGAGGTCGATTGGAAATTAAGGGCAAACCTATGGGTAAATTATGCATTGTGTTCCTCTTTATGAGTGTTGAGTGTTGATTGATTCTCTGCTCTTAAATTGATTATATTTTGTTGCTGTGTTACAATGGAATAGATTCTTTGTGTGAAGGCCATTTATATACTTTGTTGACCTTTTGAACTTGCATGTAGCAAGTATTGCGAGCTAGAGAATCTTTGGTAATGGTGTATCAACATTGAATTCTGTGAGTATACAATTGAGCTAATGCTTGAGTAATTCGAGTCTTCTTAAATGTATTCATGATTGAGTCTTTTGTAGCACTATTTGAAGACATCCATCTAAACTGTTGGAGCTTGAGTTTACATGAGGACAATAACAAAGTCTAAGTTGGGGTGGTTGATGAGTCCTCAAATATGGACTCATTTAGGACTTTATTTTATATAAATAGTGTTATCATCAATTTCTCTTTTTAGTCAATATTTGATGAAACCCTTAAGTTTTTAGGTATTTGGAGTTTGAGTGTGGGCATGGACTCTTAGGCGAAAACGAAACAAAAAGAGATAAGAGATGAGTTAAAAAGCCTGACATTCGTCAAGCCACGCGTGGTGATCTGCCGAGAGAATTTTTGCTCTTTGTTCGCATCAAGTGAGCCCGTAAGGGAAGTGGATTCAATAGGCGATGAAAAGGAGAAGTCGACATCCTCGCCAAATAGTTTCGCAAAGCAAGAGTTTATTCGCCCAATATTATAGGATACCATGAATAATGAAGCAATGCCAAACGACGACGACGAATATCTAGAAAAAGGCAAACCCTCCGAATCACTCGATGATCCTTCTAAATTCACTTAATGGATTCGGCCAGCACTTAATCTGAAGTCTCTAAATTCACTAAAGGATCTATATTATTTTAAAAAAAGGTCCGACATTATTGCTATTTTTCACTTTTTTGAACTCTAGTAATTTTCCATTTTTTTTCAAGTTTGGCAGAGGTTTTTGTGGGAGAACTTAAGAAAGAGGGTTATTCTTCATAAATCGGAGGTGGGTTTTCTTTATTATTATTTTATTTCTATGCTCCTATTAAGGTTTATTTCTTATACCCATTTTGATTCTTTTTATAATTTTTGGTGTATTTGATTATTGCTTGATGTGTGGCTAAAAACTCTATTCCTTGGGGTGCGATTAGGGCAAATATTCGGTGTTTTATAAATATTATTATTGGTTCTTAACTTTGCTGATTAGGATTATATGCATTTTAATGGGTGATTTATCTAGTGGTTTGTGGTTTTAAGTTAATTGGGTTTGTAGGTTTGCAAATAACAATCAGCCTTATGTGGTTCGGCTTGCGGAGAAGAGAAGGTCGATAAACCAAGACCGCTAGATTGTATTGTAGACCCAAAAAATGACTTAGGGTTATTCTGTATCCGGCTTCCCCTCACTATCCAATAATAAAACTAAATAACATAATTAAAAGTCAATGATAAAGTCGATAAAAATGAAAAAAGTGTCTTTTTTTAATTGACATATAATTCGAGTCGTAGAGCAATTTAAATGACTTTGGTTTCGGTATATAACATATAAATGCATCTAAAAGGAGAGGGGTAATTATGAAGAATGACTTTGGGTTGGTATATAGAACACATCAGTGAAGTAAAGTTCTTTCCTTGTGCTATTAAAGGTGTCAAAGAAGAGCCTTTTTAAGCTTATTGGTGGATAGTAAAAGGTATGAGGCTTATTTATAGTGAAACAAGTCAAGGATTTTGACATGACACTAAATTTGACCAACTAATGAAAAAGGAAGAATTAAAGATGAAAAGAGTAGAGGGATTTACGTCCTGTGGAAATAAGTAGGAATTTTCGAGAATCTGAGGAGAAAGCTATGAAGAAGAGAAAAATAAAAACTGAGGAAAGGAGGAGTAATTTGCAAGGTATGAAATAGAGATGGTGAGGTTGAATTAAATGTAGTAACGGTGTTAATTTTGGGCAATCCACGAGAGGCGGTGTTGGTGGGGTGGATTGGGGGTGGGTGGGTGGGTTCCAGAAAGAGTACAGAAGAGTTTGTATGTTTATTTCTGATTGGTATCTCGTGGCAGATTCAGGTTTTTGGAAGAAGTTTGAAGTAAGACTCAAATTCAGAATTAGTCAAACTGTTACTAATTGCTTATTTGAAATTTAATTAATTTTAAAATTGTTAATTTAATAAATGAGTTAAGAAAAATAAATAAGTTAGACTAAAGTTAATTAGATTCTTAAATTCAAACACAATATTTGATTAATTATGTGAAAATTAGGCTTAAAGAAACTTGTTCGAAGTTTGAAATTTTGTTAAATTGGAGTCTTGAATTAAAGTTATACTATGTTTTTTATCAGGTTAAAACTAAAGATTATTATTTTTGATTTTAATAATAAATTAGCGATGCTTATTACATTTGTTTTTGTTATTACGAATATTTTAAGTGTTGAATATGAAATATCTCATAGTTAATTCTTTGTTTTTGGGTGTACCTATTTACTGCTTGAATCAATTTTCATGAATTTGTGAAAACAAGATATACTTATATATGCAGTTGTAAGGTAAATAATTTCTAATATTTTTTTGTTAACCTGATGTGGTTATTTATTTATATTTTCATAAAGATAAGTGGTCAAATTTTATGATGTGAACAACAATAAACAAGTATGTGCAACTCAATTTTTTGTAATTGGTGCATTTTATTAGTATATACTTACGAGATCAAAAATATTTTGTATACGTTAGTTTGGATTCAACTTAAAACTTTTTACCTTCAAATTACTCTATTGTTAATATATTTTTTGTGAAGGTGGTACAACCTTTTTTTCATTGTCTGACATTTTCATGTCCTTAATTGACCTCACTCTGAAGTCAGCTCACCATGTTGATACGATGGCCACGCAAAGTAGGGAAAGATATATTGCCCAAAACTTCTTTGTACCTCTACAATTCTAAATTCATTTTTCTCATTTTAAACTCGAATATATGAGTTCCTCATGCCTCTCGCAAATTATTTTGACATTAAAAAAATAAACATTCTTAACTTAAAATGTATACATAGGGGCGGAGCTAGGATACCATTATAACAGATGTTCATGGTACAACAAATATAAGTGTGTGTCCGAACTGTATTAATCAATGCTTTTCATGTAAACATTGTACATTAATTTTCTTTGCTTACTTTAATATGGTTCTTGGTGGAGTTGTGATTTGATAAGTGGACAACCAGCTTACACTGGTGGGCGGAGTTACAATTACTTTGTTCATGTGATATAATGTCCTATTTTTAATTAAGAGGCTACATTAAATATTGGGGTACACAAAAACTTCCACGTTTATGGTATTAAAACCTCTAATGTGGCATTTTTGAAGATTGATATGATATGGTATTGTAGACTTAAGTGTTTCTTCTAAGAGCACTTGAAATTTTTGAAGAACTATCTTTACGCAATTCCACATCCTAGTTAGAAATGTTATTAATGGATTATATAAGGCCCCAACGAAGGGTTCACAAAGGTTGTATCCATACTCTCTGATCT
>JAJJBR010000111.1:0-15804 GCA_022817965.1 Solanum lycopersicoides | reverse complement strand
ATTGGTCTAAATAAATCTTGTCTAAAAATTTACCAAAGTGTTTTAGAATTAAGATGGCATTAGTTATTTGTCTAAATTCTACTATTATTAGTTTAATAAATGAGATATAAAATTCTCTTATGAGTCTCAATAGTTATTTACTCATTTTGTTGAAAAATGATAGTAGAAGGTAGTTCAATCAAACAACCTTTTATGATTAAATGATTTTCTTAATATATATGTCAAACCTTTTAAATTTAATAAGTTGATAGCCAAACAATTTTCTATTTTTTTTAGCTTTAATTATTGATCCTTTTAGTTTCTGCCGTTAAACTCATTCCCACATCACTTAATACTTAAGATTGAAGATTAATCATATTTTTAATCATATTTTTCTTAGCTATTGTTGATCAATGTTTATATAATTTTCTTCATTAATAATCTTCTCCCACAACCTTTTCAAAATCTATACATTACAAAACTCTATTAAGGTATACAATAAGTTTTTTCCCATCTTTCCGTCATTTTCATTCTGTTAGAATTTTTTTTTTTCCAGGTATCTCTACGTTTTTATATATGTTTGTTTGGTTTAAGCCTCAATCTTAGTATGTTTAGTTGTATAATGCTTGATATGAAAAAAGAATGATTATCTTTAAATTAGAACTAGTTATCTCAATTTCTTAAGTTAATCTTTTGGTTCATATAAGTAATTTGCATCTTATGGAAACAAAGATCAAATAGAGTGGTCACTGGTGAAAAGATATTCGAAAATATTAACCACTGAGATTAATAGTCGTTAATTATATGAGATATGATCACTTTGTCAGTTACTGATCATCCCTAACTAACTTTACCATCTATATATATCTTCAAGAATCGCTTATTTTCTGTTGCAATTCTCTCTCAATAACTGCATTCAGTTCAAAGAGAAAGATCTCTTCATTTTTCAAGCTACAGTTCTTTTACTTCGTTTTGGTATCTCTGTTGTGTTTTCTTTCAACCCATTATGGTGTTGATGTGAGAACAGAGGTGGAGTTGTTGAATTTTCTGTTTCTGGGCATTTCTGGTTTCTGGGTGTAGCGTTGATTCTTTCTTGGGTTTTTTTGATCGAGATTGAAGTTTTAGTGTTGTTTGTTGGGGATTCAGGGCAATTGAATTTGGGTTTTTCTGCTTGTGTTGAAATATTGGAGTTTTGGGGTACATTTTTGAGTTTAAGAAGGATGATTCGTTGGCTGAAAAGGATTGTATCAGTTTGTTGCCGACCTTTAAGTCGACATGTCGGTTTGAGCAGCGGTGTTCTGGGAGGTGAAGATTACCCAGTTCTATGGGATAGAGACCTTAAGAAACATTCATGTGGGGAGTTCTCTTGTGCTATGGCACAGGCTAAACAAGTATGTTTAGATTATAGCCACGTTGAACCAGGTCGTCAAGGTACCTTTGTTGGGGTTTATGATGGCCATAGTCGCCTTGATGCTTCAAGATTTGCCTGTGATAACCTTAGCCGCCATTTAATAAGTGAGATCAACTTTCTTTGTTTATTTATTGCCTCATAACAGCAATTTATGATTTCAAGTTTTGGTAGAAATGATATTCATAGTGATAATGTGAGAATTGTTGCAGCATTTTTCCATTCTGTTTATGCTCTATTGCATGTTATATAAGTAATTGTATAGTAAGAGTTTTGCAGTTTTCTCGCAGCTTCGGCTTTGTTTCTCCTTTATTTGTTGCTGTAGTACAGAGTGACAAACAGCAACATAGAGGAATAGGATCATCTTTTTTGGTACTCTTGAGAATTTTCAGGCTAAACATATATTTTTTTACAGCGCTTGCTAGAGAAAAGGGAACAATAGATGAAGAAGTCCTCAATAATGCCTTTGCTGCAACTGAAGATGGCTTCCTTTCTATTGTGGAAAGGGATTTTCATGGTGATCCAGGAATTGCGTCAACGGGGTGCTGCTGTCTGGTTGGTGTTATCTGGAAAAGGACATTATATGTTGCTAACCTGGGGGACTGCAGAGCAGTATTAGGTCATATAGGAAGATTCAATAGGATTCTTGCTGAGCAATTGACTAATGATCATAATGTCAGGATCAAGGAGGTCAGGGATGAACTGAGAGCTCTGCACCCAGACAATCCAAACATTGTGTCTCGTGTCGGAGGAACATGGCATGTTAAAGGCATTATAAAGGTTTGCCTTCAAATACTAATATTGAACACAAACTTATCTTATGTTATGTATCATTTTCAGGCTCTTAATTCTAGTTTCAGTGGCTTTAACCAAGAACAAGATATCTGTTAAGTACATCCAAATAGAACTATATCTATCTCGGCCTTTTAATATATGTGTTTCCTTTTAGGTAACTCGAGCAATTGGAGATGCATTTCTGAAGAAGCCAGAATTTGCTCTTGGTGCTGAACCTCTTAGAGGGGCAGTACTAAGAGCTGATCCATCTGTCCGTTCAAGAAACTTACAACCATGCGATAGATTTGTTATATTTGCTTCTGCTGGGCTGTGGGATCTCCTAAGCAATGAAGAGGCTGTACAAATTGTGCATACTTACCCTAGACAGGTATCTGTTAATCTGCCACTGACATTTGTTTGATCAAAATGTCATGTTTGTATGGTTAAAACTTATTTTGTTTATCTAATATCAGGGCATAGCTAGAAGACTTGTTCTATTAGCCATGAATGTGGCGGTACGCGCAAGAAAGAAGTACGATGACCTTATGAATCATGACAAACATGTCAGGAGGGCCTTACATGATGATATAACAGTCGTGGTCATCTTTATAGATCACGAGATGCTGAATGACGAATTAACTGTGCCTGGAATGTCAGTTCAAGGATTTGTAGACACTCATCGACCATCACATTTCAATATTGAGCAAGAGGTTGCTACAGAGTCCAGAGTCACAGAGACCGAACTCTCAGAGACCGAATCCACAGGGACTGAACACACAGAGACGAACTCACAGAGAATGAACCACAGACCCCACAGAGACCGAACGCTCAGAGACTGAACATGCAGATACCGAACCCACAGAGACCGAAAGCTCAGAGACCGAATCCACAGGGACTGAACCCACAGAGATTGAACACACAGAGGTCGAAACCCACAGAGACCGAAACCACAGAGACTGAACTCACTGAGACGGTATGACAAGTTGTTGGCACTTGTTCTTTTGTAGGGAAGCCTGGATCTCCCATTATTGCCTGGTTTACCAATTTACATTTTGATATACGGTCTAGATGAACAGCAAGAGTATTAGGTTACCCATATGCCACCACCATCCAAATGGTCATCGGCAAATTTTTGATTGTACAAAGACATGCTGAGGAAACACATTGTGATCGTAAAAAAAATATACATTCTGTTTCAAAATGTATACACATTCTTGCCTTTTGAAGATTTCTTGCTTGTTCTAAAAATTGTCTCTATCTCTCTTTCTCTTGCAAGGGTGGAGTTTCATCTTATTCCCTTTGTCGAAAAATTACATAAAATTATTTTTATGTGTATATCGTAAATCCATTTGGCTTCTTGATATGTTTTACCATATCCTCTTCTGAAGGTGATAATAATGCGGTTGAGAGGCTAAAAAACCATAAAGTTTCTTAATAAATTTACTATTAAATGATTTTTCTTAATAAATATGTCAATATCTGAAATGACATGTCAAAGTTAATGTGAATAACCCAATTCAACTGACTCATATAGTATAAACGGTGTCGATAAACAATATCATAGTGAGTGTAATTCCACAAGCGAAATTTGGAGAGGATTGTGAGTACACGGCCTTAACTCTACCTTATAGGAAAAGAGAGGCGATTTCCGATAGGCCCTCAACTCAAGTAAAACATATCAAAATCAAGAATGGAAAGGAAATACAGTGGCAACGAAATCATGCTGAAAATGATGTGAAGAAGAAACAGTAGCAACAACAAATAATATGATAACTAAAGCAAAAGAATCAGCAAGTGAAGATATAAAAAATAATCACCTATGGTTTCATTGTTAACAGAACTCGTCCATCAATGGCAGAAACCTTTAGAGTAACTCAGAGAGAAGAAAGGGAATCAAATATTTCTTATTCAGTGTAAAAATGCAATGTCCAGCTCATCACTTTGTCAGTTACTGATTTTAACAGAATCTGATCATCCCTAACTAACTCTTCAATAATTAAAAAAAACTTCTATATATATCTTCAATTCTCTCTCAATAACTGCATTCAGTTCAAAGAGAATGATCTCTTCTCCTACTTCATTTTTCAAGCTACATTGATCATTTCGTTTGGGTATCTCTGTTGAATTTTCTGTTTCTGGGCATTTCTAGTTTCTGGGTTTAGAGTGTTCACGAACTTCTACTCTGTTTTTGGGTTTTTCTGCATTTTGGAGTTTAAGAAGGATGTATCGTTGGGTGGAAAGGATTGTATTAGCTTGTTGCGAACCTTTAAGTCTACATCTCCCTTCGAGCAGGGGTGAAGATTACCCATCTCTATGGTCTAAAGACCTTGAGAAACATTCATGTGGCAAGTTCTCTTTTGCTATGGTATCTGGTAATCAAGTATGTGAAGATTATGGCCTCATTGAACCAGGTCGTCAAGGTACCTTTGTTGGGATTTATGATGGCCATGGTGGCCCTCAAGCTTCAAGATTTGCCTGTGATAACCTTAGCCGCCATTTCATAAGTGAGATCAACTTCCTTGTTAATAATAACAATTCTGTTTTTTCCTTAGATAGGTGGCTATGGGACATAGTGGTGGTACTTCTTCAGAGTGACTAAACATTTACACATTTTGTTTGTTTTTTACAGGGATTGCTCAAGAAAGGCGAACAGTAGATGAAGAAGTCCTTAATAATGCCTTTGCTGCAACTGAACAAGCCTTACTTGATCTTGTGAGGGAGAGATTTGACGATGATCCATTGATTGCGTCAAAGGGGTCCTGCTGTCTGGTTGGTGTTATCTGGAATGGGAGATTATATGTTGCTAACCTGGGTGACTCTAGAGCAGTATTAGGTCATACAGGAAGACCCAATAGGATGGTTGCTGAGCAATTGACTAATGATCATAATGCCAGTAACGTCGCGATCAGGAATGAACTGACTGTTTTGCACCCAGACGATCCAAACATTGTTGTTTATGAAAGAGAAGCATGGCGTGTTAGAGGGATTATACAGGTTTGCTTTTAAAATTCACACAAACTTGTTATGTTCCCTTTTATGATAACTCATTAGTTTCCCTTTTATGTTTTAGGTAACTAGAGCACTTGGAGATGCATATCTGAAGAGCAGTGACTTTGCTCTTGGTTCAAATTACCCAAAATTCCACCTTAAAGTACCTATTACACGGCCAGTTGTAAGAGATGATCCAGAAGTATCTTCAAGAAACTTACAAGCAGATGATAGATTTGTTATCTTTGCTTCTGATGGGCTGTGGGATCTCTTAACCAATGAAAGAGCTGTAGAAATTGTGAATACCTACCCTAAAAAGGTACTATCTGTTATTGACATTTGTTTGATCAATCAACATTTATGTCATGTTTAAACTTATTTTGTTTATCCAATATCAGGGGATAGCTAGAAGACTACTTGTATCAGCCCTGGATGAAGCGGCAAGACGTAGAAATATGAAGTATGATGAACTTAAGACGATTGGCAGAAATGAGAGGAGGAACTTTCATGATGATATAACAGTGGTGGTCATGTTTATAGATCACAACAGGCTGAATAGAAGATTATCTGTGCCTAGAATGTCAGTTCGAGGATTTGCAAACACTGCTCCTCAACGATCAGCATTCAATATTACTCAGCAACAGCCTGGTGGTGAGGAAGAACTGGGTAACATACCATAACAAGTTGTTCTTTTCTAGTGACAAGTTTTGATATAAGACACTCTAGACTCTATTGTTTGTTTACCACAATGTAAGGCCAATAAATACCATTCTGTTTCAAGATTTATACATACTTGCATTTTGAAGATTTCTTGCTTGTTCTAAAAATTGCTATTTCTAGTCTCTAACTATGCTGTGATTGGATTTAACTGCTAATATGGTAAGTAAAGCAAAAGATTCAGCAGGTAATAATAACTGAGTCGTTAAAGCAAAGGTTATTTCATCAAATATGTATACTGTTTCTCTGGGCACATTCCACTAATAATTCAAAATCCATCAATAGAATCTGCTATTCAGCTTGACATAAGCTCTAGTACCAAACAAGTTGGGTCAGTGTACTTGACATCCTGCATATAATATTCTTAAAAAGCAAAAAACAATTTTGTTACAGTAGCACCAAGTTTTTACTAATCTGTTACAGAAGTTGATGGGATTATTACCCTTTTGAAGATTATCATGTATCAAGCAAGCTTCATGGAACAGCTCTCGCCAGAGTCATTTTTCAGGAGACTTGCGTCTTCATGTTACTATCCATGGCATCAGGGATATCTCTCCATCTCTTTGTTTAGTAATCAGTCGTAGAAAATTCCATCTATTTTGATGGTCTGAGAAGAGAGCATTTACGAATTCCCGATCCTGAAAGTTCCTCCTTGGATGCAGATTCCAGTGGTATCCAGTAAAGCAGATTGCCAGGGTGCACTCTTTATTGTTCACCAGCTCATATAGATCTTGATAGAGCTCCTTAAGGGGGTCTATTTCTCCATCCATTTATCCTAACATAGTCTTGTTTTCAACCCAATACCCACCTTAATTTTGGACCATGTCTACAAAGTCTTCCCACAGATTACTAATTTGTTCCCACACTGCCAGCACTTGATCGGATACGATCTTCTCTATGCACCAATGATTTTCCATCCATTCCATGTGTGGCTACAACTACTAATAGTCTAATACTACTACTACGTCAAGTAGAATGTCAGTTACAAACAAGTTGGGGTCAGCTATATGTATCTTTACTGTTTCATTGAAGCTCAACTCAAGCCATCAGTATTCCATACTTGGCCCTCACTGTTTTTTTCCACAATCTATATGACAATTTAAACATAAGACTCTTGTTATCTAGCCTTAAGTTCTTTATCCCTAATCCTCTATTTTCTTAGACTTGGTCACATCTGCCCACTTGATCAAATGTATCCTCCTCCTCTCTGCACACTTGACACCACCCGTTCTCTACTTAGTTCCCCAGAAACAGCGATAAAGTCTAAGAAGTTATGGCATTTCAGCTCAAATATGGAGAAAACATATAAAACCACTCACAACTAAAGCTAATATGACAGGACTGGAGCAAAGAGGGATTAAATTACATCAAGTAACAAAAGGCTTCTATCTACATCAAAAAAAAAACTTAAATCTTTTATTCGGTCAACAAGTTTGAAATTGAGACGTAATTGATCCATTGATTGAATAAACAGCCAGAGGCTAGCACAACCTACAAAAGCTCCATTGTTTCATCGCTTCACATTACTATGTAAGATCTACATAACATTATGCATCACTCTATTTTTTCCTGCGAGAAGGAAATAAACCTGCTGATTACCTGGCTGGACTTGAACAGAATATGTATGATATGATCATCTTCACTAGTCAAGGCTCAAGAGGAGCCACCAATGGAACTTATAGGCTTCATAAGAATGGATACATGTCCAGCATTCAGAACTAGGAAGACTAGCATTATCTAGATCTGACGCTGTATAGCACCATGCAATTATAGTCTTCGGCTTATGATCAATTTGAAAAGTGTGAGCCTGTTCACCCTACAGCGAGGATCTGACTAACATTTATGTCCTCTTCCCTGTGTACTTTATTTTACTAAAGATGAAATATTCCACCCTCAAAAAAATAGTTATAGCTGGCTTTGTAGTTCAGATTCATTTTTTACACATAAAAGATCAAACCCAAAATTTAAAAAAGGCAATATAAATATCTTCAAATTTATATTTATCAAGACACTTTTATGTGACATCAACAAAAAAAGGGAAAAAGGAAACAGAGGAAGGGAGAGTGTGTGAACTGTGCATGTGTATATATGTATGCGTTATGTACTTATGCACATGTAATCTTTCATCTTATTTACTAAAGACAAGCTTTTTAAGATAATATTACTGATGTTAGATGTCAGGATCCAAAAATAAAAAGACTTTATTTAAACAAGATATATCAGATATAAAAAAATCTTTTGTTCCATTACATAAAGAGAAAGACTGGGAAGATTTAAACAAAATTCCGCAACAACCAGATCATCTAAATTACATGCTAGTACATTCAAAGAAAGCTGCAAATACTTTGATAACTCATACCATGTTAAAATATGGAAAGCACAAAGACACACAAATTTTAAACCAACTAAAAAGTCATGGATGCTTAGTTGCATGTGTAAACTCCACTTGAATACCTGTGATCAACCTCATAAAAATCAGTCTTGCCCTCTAAAGCCGGCTGCAGAGAAATGCCAGACAAAGATCTAGTTCCTTGGGATGAAAACTTTACATAACCAAAAAGCTCTAGCTCTACCACATCATCATCATCATTAATATCAATGGGAAACCTCGCCTTCAATTTTCCAGGATGACCCTTGAGCGGAATCTCATCAACATGCCATTTCAGTTCTCTCTCAGAGCGATTCAACACAGCTTTAGGTGAAACTTTCAATAATGTTGGGTCCACTGGCAATTTCAGGACAAAGGTCACATCGGTTAAAGGAACTGGAATATCAGGATTTGCAACGTACTGCAGCATTACAGAAAGTAATGTCCCACTAAGACGTTTAACAAGTCGAACCCTCAAAGGCAATGGAGTTAAACGTGGTAGCAAACTGTACTTAATAATTGGTATAGGTTCATTTGATGGTGCTGTCTTCACATGAAACAGACCATTCCCAAGGCTGCTCACACGAGAATTTTGCATGACAAACCTTTTAACAGCAGCAGTGTCTTCAACCTTGAAAGAAAACTCAGTTTCCTTATCATCGGAAGACTTTGGCGGCAGAGTTCTTAAGTAAACAATGCCCATCAACCCAACTCTAGCAAGCAAAGATTCTCTGAAATCGGCACTCATCTCCTCTGTAATAAACATTTCTGGACCATTCATTTTCTTCACCAATATATCCTCAAGATTCTTCCCAGCACCCTCAGCAGTGGCTCCAGCTGCAGCTTTTGGTGGTTCACTAGTCGCCAGTAATTCAAGCCCACCAAGTCCCTGATCTTTCTTCACCTTTTTTGTACCCACATACTCAGAAGCATCTAATCCACCACCCCAGGCATCATTGATGCCTTCAAAATCTTCTCGCAGTGTTGATCCTTCATTACTAAACTCTATCCCACCATACTCTCCTTCAAACCCTTCCACACCAATGTGAGTTGACTGGCTAGCTGCAGCAGGTGGAAGGGTAGTAACGTCAAGCCCTGCCAATGCCTTTGCGACATCTGAACTCTCATTAGCCTTGTCCTTCTTAAAACCACCCATCAAGGACTCTGGCTGATTAATCTTATCACTTGCTGCAAATGGATCCTGCTCCACCTCAATCTCCTCAATTTTCTCCTCCTCCTTTTCTCCACCCGTAATCGCCAATGTGGCTGCCACTTCATCTCCCGCCTCCAACGTTTCCTGAGGCAACTCAAACAACGCTTTCGAGAATGTCTCCAATCCACCTTCTTGTTCCAACGAATGTGCCTCCACATTCACCCAACTATCACCTCCCCTAATCTTATTCTCCGTATGAACAGCCGAATGCACCATCTTTGCTATACTCTCCCCGTGCATAGACGCCAACATAGCCGCCAACCTAATATTACTCACCCCTCTCAACACAATATCCAACGCCATATAAATCTCCGCGTATTTCTTAGCTAACTTCTCTGGTGTCACATCTACACCACGACACGCAGTAACCACCACAGAAACAGCTTGATTCACAATACTAATACACTCAAACACATTATTAACAACCATATCCTTATCATTATCATCAGCAGTAGTAATAGCCAGCACATAAATCGAGTTCACAAGACGATACACAACCCGATACCTCGATTCCACCCCAACAATAACTTGACCCGAAGAAGCCGCAAGTGGGTCATCACCAAGTGACATAGAAGGATCGGAAGGATATGAGTCAGCGGTAGGTTGTTGTGGTTGTTTGGAAAATGCAAGACGTGTCTGGCGAAAAGCTGAAAGTGCCATTAGGGCTCGAGATGGTGGAAACCATTCACGGGTTTGGAGTAAGATGTCAGGTCCATTAGTGGGTTGCAGAGAAAGTGCCAAACAAGACATTTTTTAGGTCGATCTCTATCGGATCTTTGCTAATTTATGCACACAAAGCCTTGCTTAAAGCTAACAATTTCTGTATCTGAAGTGTTGATTCAAACTAGATCATGCTTATACGAGCAGACTGTGAGAGAGATTACTTACTTGGGAACTGTGAAGAGAATTCTGGCTGAGCTCCTCTCAATTGCAGAGATCGGAGAGAGAGAGTACTATGACCGGAGCAAATGTTGACGGGATTTGGAAGAAGGAGATGATCAGTTTCGGAGCAATTGTTAAATGGGTCGGGTTGCTGAGATTCAATTAGTGGCCAAAAATCAAAATTGCCCTTCTATGGATATTAATTTTAAAAAAATAAGGCACTCCATTAATTTATTTCTAAAATTTGATTTAATATATATTTGAATTTTATGAATCATTCAATAGAGTTTAAAAATTACATTATCAGAGTATCACTTCTTTGAACTCTAGGAAGTATGATGTTGGAGTAACTTTCGTATTTAAAAATAAATAGTTTTTTCAATATATTTAAATAATTTATTAAATTCTAATGGTCAACTCAATAATTGATAGTTTAATAGAATAACTATGATCCTCTAGTGAGTATACCTAATAAATCGCGTAAAATTCACTTAATTATTAACTTTAGTACAAATTGATCACTATAAAACAAACATGACCATTTGATTTAAAATGTGTCACAAGTTAATTACGACCATAAAAATTAAAACATGTAAGCTAGACAATTTCATATAGATTAGAACTAATTGTAATGTTAAATAATTGTAGTTAACAACATAATATCATCCATAATAATATTTTATTTTAAATTGAATTAAGTAAAAATAGACGTGGCAATTCTTATCATTTTGACAATTTTACAAACGTGCTTGAATCTCATGCATCCAACTCTTATATGAATCCACGTATCACTTTAATTCCACGTTACATCACCCCCATGTCCTTGTTAAATCATGCCAAACGATGAACAATTTTATCCTGTGCATTATTTATAATCAATAAATTTTATATTATAGTCCCATCGAATCATATTTTCTAGACGAAATAAACCCAATTGATCATCTATCCCCATAACAAAAAAAGAAAGGAATAGCTTGTAGATGGAAGCAGCAAAGCAAACAGCAGCTAATGTTGCCGCTTCAGCTAAGTCTGGCATGGAAAAAACAAAGGCAGTTGTTACAGAGAAGGTATTTAATTTCTACCCCATTTTTTTAAATTTAAAGTACCCTTTGTAAACTCTACGTAAGGGTATATAGTTTGTTTAGTTACTTTTTTGGTCATTAGTGAAATAAAAAAACATATAGCTCATATATATGATTTGTCATAACTCATAATAGATTAAATTGAAATTTTGTTAGCTCATATATATGATTTGTCATAACTCATAATAGATTAAATTGAAATTTTATTTGAACAGACGGAGAAATTGACGACAAGTGACCCAGTGCAAAGACAAATGGCAACAGAGAAAAAGGAGCAGAGAATTCATCAAGCGGAGATGGATAAGCTGGCGGCGAAGGAGCAGAACGCAGCCTCCAGACAAGCGGCTGCCACTGGAGGAACTACTGCTTATACTGCTACCGGTGGTGGCGCCACTGGAACACATGGCGCGACTACCGGTCATACTGGTCTCGGTCACAGCACTGGTACACATGGCACTACCGCGGGTCATACTGGTCTCGGTCACACCATTGGTACACATGGTGCTACCGCGGGTCATACAGGTCTCGGCCACACCACTGGGACACATGGCATTACTCCGGGTCATACTGGTCTCGGTCACACTACTGGGACACCTGGCACTACACCAGGGCATGCTACTGGTGTGATGCCAGGTGGCCTGGCAGCAGAGGAGCACCCAACCGGGACCACAACGGACGAGTATTTACCAGGGCCCACCACGGGAAGCGGAGGAGCTACGGTTCAAGGCCCTAATACTGGTGGGCATCATGGATCATCGACAACTGATTCTGCCTTTTAGTTACCTAGCTAGGAAGTTTTTTTGAGTATGAGTTGTAAAATTAAATTTATATTTCTAATGTTGTTATGTAAACCGTGTTATCCAATATACAAGATGGGTTTTATTTAAATGAGTTTTTGAGTATATACATCATCCCATCAAGTCATCTTCATATTACGTTAAAAAAAATATTATAAAATTTCAAATTTAATATTATTATTAAGAAACAGTGGCAAAATCAAATAAATTATATAAACATGCAATTTAAAGTAATTTTTAAGTAATTTCAACATGTATACAACTATATATATATATGGATTTTTCTTTCTTATCAAGAGGTAACAACTTACATATAACAAAAAAATATAAAAGATTATTTTACTTTAATTACGCCTAATGTAATTTTTTGACTACCTTGATAGATACTTGGTACGATCCCTAAAAAGGAGACTACTTACGTTTTTACCTAATTATATAAAACTTTGAACTATATTTATGTGCATAGAACATAATTTTTTGATTACTTCTTAAATATACTTAGTTCTATATTTCTAGTTCTCTAGATCTTGGTCGTCATTTTCGCCTCTTTCGCTTATACAAATAGAAACGAAATGTATAAATTGCGTTTCTGTTTGAATAAAGCGGAAGAATTTTATATACATATGCAAATACTTATATCTACATTCTATACACTTATAATTATACAAAATAAATATTCGCTGTCTAATTTTCTTTTGTCTTTCTCCCTTTCTCGTTTTATACTTACATAGATTACACAATTGATCTTTTGTAGAACTACTTTCTTTTGTATATGTAGAGCGAATTATACAATTATTTTCTTTGTATATGCATAGTGAATAACTCCTTTTTTATATGGAAAAATACGCGGTTAAGCAAACTTATACTATTTAATTACTCATCATAGCTATAGTTTGCTATAATTACCACTCGCGACTAATATTATACATTAATTACGTGGACTGACTTCGAGTTTGTATAATTAGTCATGTTTGTATATGTATAATTCACCAAGATATACAAAAACATATATATATAATATATAATTTTTTAACCTATATACCTATATAATTCACCTCTCTCCCACTCTCTGTCCTCTCTCGCTCACCTCTCTCCTCCCTCTCTCAATATCGCTCGTCTCTCTCCTCCCTCTCTCAATCTCGCTCGCCTCTCTCCTCCCTCTCCCAATCTCGCTCGCCACTTATACAAATGTATATGTATAATATACAGTTATATACAATTATATACATATACAATTCACCTCTCTCCCACTCTCTGCCCTCTCTCTCGCCTCTCGCCTCTCTCTCCCAGTCTCGCCCGCCTCTCTCCTCCCTCTCCCAATCTCTCTTGCCATGTATACAAATATATATGTATAATATACAATTATCTAACCAATATACATATACAATTCACCTTTCTCCCACTCTTTTCCCCCTCTCTCTCGCCTCTCTCCTCTCTCTCCCAGTCTCGCTCGCCTCTCTCCTCTATATAACATGTAGCTATAAATTATAATTATCAAACTATAGTTATCGAGAGTAAGTGGTTATATGTGAAAGTTTCCCTTTATATATATATATGTTTGTATTAAAATGTAATTATGCAGATTATAGATATAGCATATATAAATATGATTTATGTTTGCCCTATCCGAAGGTTACTCTTTATTTCAATAATAGAGAGAATTTTTTCTTTTTATATATAAAGAAAATTAGTAACTCTATTATTCGATATTCAATAGTAAAATAACTATATCGACAATCAATTCTCCTATTTCACGTTAAATATATCTCCAATTTTTAATCTGTCCAACAAACACAGAAAATACTCCGCATTTTTTAAAAAAGAATCATTATTTATTAGTAATATTTTTAAAGTACATTAGAATTCAAAGTCATCTTTGCATGTACTATCTAGTTGATACAAATCCAAAAAAGAATTAACATGTATATCTATTCAATTACCTAAAACAAAACATGTCAAGACCTCAACGATTCTATATCTCATGACTCACCACGTGTACATTTATAAATATTTACGTGGCATCACTCAGTTACCCATCCAGCTCCTATATAAACTTTATTTCGCAATTTTTATAACAAACGAAATCACAAAAGACTCTAGAAAGAAGAAAAAAAGAAAACGAATTAAATCTGTTAGTGATAAGAAAAAAAGAAAAATGCAGACAGGAAAGGACGCAGCATCTGCAGCCAAAGCTGGCATGGAGAAAACCAAAGCCAATGTTCAAGAGAAGGTTTCCAATTCCTTACCTTTAATAGATTCTTTTTAAGTGTATTTGTATGTGTATGTGCGAGTTGAGTTGAATTTGAACTATGAGGAGAGTTAATAAGTGAGGTTTATTTACTCGTTCAAAAATTATTCAGGTTAAATTAAATTAAAATGTAGATAAATATAATTTTTAATTAATTATAATTTTTAATTTTGAATGTGCATAAGTAGATATTTGAACATGTATAAAATTAATCATTACCCTCAATTTTGGGTGTGCTTAAGTAATTACTTAGATGTACATAAAATTGAATAAATTGATACATTCGTTCAGCCTATATGATAATTCATGTCTTACGTGATGTCTTATATGTATTATGTTGAGTAGGACATATTTGTTTATTTCTTTAATTTTATATAATTTTATACAAATTTAAATGTTCACATGCCAACTTATATGGCAATTGATGTCTTACGTTATGACGTCCTACATGTCTGTCTACTTGTTCAGTTTTATATAATTTTATACAAATATAACTGTTCACATGGCAACCTATATGGCAATTGATGTCTTACGTGGCGTTCTACAAGTTTTATGTCATGTAGGACACGTCTGTCTACTTGTTCAATTTATAACTTTATACAATTTTAAGCGTTCACTTGTGCACACTCAAAATTGAAAGGCATAGTTGTCTGACTTGTCAAGTTAAGGTCATATTTATGTATTATGTCTAAATTTTATGTATTTGTATAGGGGGAGAAGATGACGACGAGGGATCCGTTGAAGAAAGAGATGGCGACGGAGAAGAAAGAGGATAGGGTTGCAGCGGCGGAGATGGAGAAGAGAGGTGCGAAAGCACAACATGCAGCTGCAAAACAAGGATCTGCTACAACTGGAACTGGAACTACTGGTTATGGTGCCACTGGCGATCATACAGCTTTTTAGAAGAAAAAAGGAAAATGAAGCTTAGTTACTTTTAATTTTGATGTTTTTTTTTTTGTTTTGTTTTGTTATTAGGGGAGGGATGTGATACACACTTTTGTGTGGGTGTTAGGCTTTTAAGATTTGACACCAAATTAAATAAATAAAGTGGTACTCTTCCTATATTTTAAAAAAATTGTGTTCTGTTTCGCAGGAGTTTACTTTTGGACAGGTACGTTTATATATACAGTGGCGGCATCAGAATTTTTTATAAGAAATTTAAAATTGAAGAATTAGATAAATGAAATGTGTTTTGTATTTATTACACATAATTAAAAAATTATTTTAATTATGTAATTTTTTATCGAGGGTATAATTTTTTGCCGCTGCTTATGTACTGTAATATATGAAAAAATATATAAGATTAAAGTAAGAGTTGATTATTGTATTTAATTTTAAAAATATGGAA
>JAJJBR010000110.1:0-30752 GCA_022817965.1 Solanum lycopersicoides | reverse complement strand
CTCCTTCTGTTTAAAGATTATATGGAGACTTCTTATGATCTGTGTATAGATGTCCACATGGCACACCATATAATTAATGCCTCCATACTTCAAGCATGGAAACCACGACTGCTAACTCAGATCGGGAGTTAGGATAATTTCTGTTTTCATGCTTCCTAAGCTGTCGGGAGGCATATTGCTATAACTTTGCCATGCGTGCATGCAATAACAATCCTAGCCCAACACCGACAGCATCACAATAAATAACATAGTCCGTCCGGTCCTCTCCGGAAGAGTTAGGACTGGCAGCCTGTGTAGTTTCAATTTGTCTTTCCAATAGCTGGAAGCTTCGCCCCAAGGCATCAGTCCACGTGGATACTTTGGCTGGCCTTTGAAGTTTAGCTTCGTCAAAGGCTGTGGAACATTGAGGCAAACCTTTTCTACAAATCTGCCTGTAATATTCCCTGCTAACCCCAGAAAGAGCTGCGTACCTCAGTAGGGTGTCGTAGGTCGGGCCAAGCCTTTACCGCCTGCCAGTTTTCTGCGTGTTCTACCCGAAATCCATCGCTCCAATTAATATGCCCCAGAATGCCACTGAAGTCAACCACGAACTCACACTTGGAGAACTTAATGCTATACAACTTCTGTTGCTGAAGCAACCGCAATGTACCGTCCCTTAAAATGGTCTGTATTGCTTTTTTCCTCTTCTGAACTGAATAAACCAGAATATCGTCTATAAATATAATACACAAACATTCAAGGAATAGTTTGGAAACACTGGATTTCATTAAATCCATAAACACCGCGGAAGCATTAGTCAGCCCAAAAGACAGCACTCTAAACTCATAATGCCCGTATCGGTCGGAATGCCGGTCTTTGGATATCTGCCTCCCTTATCGGCAACCTTTTTTGAATGATTAACCTGACCGCAATCTACGCTTGAAACCACTTAGAGCAATCTTCTGCAACTGGTCAAATAGATCGTCCCAATCCTTGGAAGGGATAGTGTCTTTACTGTTACTTTGTTCAGCCGCCCTATATCAAATACACATCCGCCAGCGACCCATCCTTCTTCCTCACAAACAGTACCGGTGCTCCCCAAGGTGACGTACTAGGTCTGATGAAGGCCTTTTTCAGGCAAATCTCTCAATTGCTCTTTCAACCTTTCAACCCAGCAGGTGCCATTCTATAAGGAGGTATAGATATAGGCTGGGGTATCTGGCAGGTACATCTATAGTAAACTCTATCTCTCGTTCTGGAGGAAGGCCTGGAAGCTCCTCTGGGAATTACATCGGGAAATTCATTAACTACTTGGACTGATTGAAGAGTCGGTGCCTCTGCCTTTATGTCATGTACCCGAACCAGATGATAAATATAGCATTTTCTAACCATCTTCCTGGCCTTAAGGTATGAAATAATCTTACCTTTCGGCAATACTATAATCCCCTTCCACTCTATAATCGGTTCCCCTGGAATTTGAAATCGAACTATCTTTCCTCTGCAATCAACATTAGTATACCAAGCAGCCAACCAATCCATGCCCATGATAATATCAAACTCAATCATATTTAACTCTATTAGATCTGCTACGGTACGACGACTATATATAACCACTGAACAATTCTTATATACTCGCGTAGCTATGACAGAATCTCCTACAGGTGTAGCTACCTCAAATGGTTCTATCAACTCAGACTCTATTCCGATCCTACTAGCAACGAAGGGGGATATAAATGATAAGGTGAAACCTGGGTCTATCAATGCATACACACTTCGGGAGAATAGTGATAATATACCTGTGATCACATTAGGTGACGCCTCCTGATCCTGCCTACTAGTCAAAGAATATATGCGGTTCGAGGGACCGCTAGAACTGGGAGCTCCACCACGACCTCTACCACGGCCTGCTGGCGCCTGAATACCCTGCCCCGTAGGGCGCATATCCACAGAAGAAGATGAACCAGCAACGGACCCAGTAGGCTGTGCCATACCACCGGCACTACCTCTAGAGGGACACTCCCTCATAGTATGACCCTGACGGCCGCAAGAAAAACACGCACCTGTAGTCCAACGACATTCCCCAGGATGGGACCTACCACAGCGAGAACACCGAGGCAAAGGTGGTCTCGACTGGCTCAAACCCCTGCCCATCTGTGACCCTGCCGCCCTAGAGCTCTGACCAGTTTCTGAATATCCCGTACGATCGAACCCCCTACCCATGAAACGTGGGGGTGTACTCTTACTGGCTAGGAAGAAAATTTAACATGCTGCTGAGACTGCCCGCCTCGAAACTCGTCAGGATAACCTGCTGATCTAGCCCTCTTATGCTAGCCTCTATTATAATCTCTTTCTGGCTGACGTCCCCGGTGCCGATCCTCTACCCCCTGTACATATGCCTGCACCCGAGCAATGTCCATACCTGGCTGAAGAGTCACTGCCATACAACCGTCAATCAGATAACGATCCAATCCCATCACATAATGATGTACCCTGTCTGCCATATCAGCCACAATAGTAGGCGCATGCCTAGCCAATGAATCAAACTCGAGGCTATACTCTCGAACGCTCCTGCCATTCTGCCTCAAACGCAAGAATCTATCGACTCTAGCTCGCTTCATCTCTGGAGGCAGGAAGTGGCCCTGGAAAGCCTCCACAAATTCATCCCATAACGCTGGAGGATCACCCTCACCCCTAGATAAATCCCAAGACTCATACCAATTAATAGCTACATCCCGCAAAGAATACGTAGCCAACTCAACAGATTCGGTCTCCGAAGCCTTGATTATCCTCAATGTACGCTGCATCTGACGAATAAAATCTTGCGGATCATCCTGGGGCCTTGATCCAAAGAACTCTGGAGGATTACAACTTAAAAAGTCACGAGCCCTCAAGCTATCAGATCTGTCCGCATGATCAACTCCTAGTCCATGCCTGCGAGCCTGACCTGCCACTAATCTAGTCAGCAACTGAACCGCATCTCTCATGGACCTATCCTCCGCCCCTGGCTGAGAAGCTGGAGGTTCAGGTGTTGGGGCTTCGGGGGCTAGTGGTGTTGTCCCCCGAACTGGAGCTGCTGCTGCTCTAAGCTCCTCTGGCGGTGGCGGTGTAGAAGAGCTCTCCGACTAAAGCACAATACCAGGCATAGACTAGGCATGGGCCCTAGTAACTCTCCGGGTCTGACTAGTACCTTCTGCTACCGATTTGCCCTTCTGGGCGGCTGTCGCTTTCTTTGGAGGCATAGCTGAAAATGCAGGGATTCGATAGAGAGGGATTTTCCTGTTAATATAGCTCTATCGCACGATCTAGAATAAGAAGAAAGGATAACATCCTAAATGTCCTGTAGCTTCCTGTTTATAAATGTGGTGCACAACACACCGATAAACAGGACTCTACTAGACACGGTCTGTAGACACTTCCGAGGAAGAACCGCTCTGATACCACTTTTGTCACGACCCAACCCAATGGGCCGTGACTAGTGCCCATTTTGGACACTCATAAACAAACCTGCTAAGTATAACCAACTGAAACTAAGACAATATGGAATTTAATCAAATCAAACCTACCCCAACGCATATATATATAAAGTGGATCTGTCTCATAAGGAGTTATAACCATTTAACCGTAACAACATACGCGAGCCGACAAGGCCACCACTATCCAAAGCATACTAGCATACGCAAGCCGACAAGGCTGCCACTACACAATACACAATGATGTACGCAGCCGACAAGGCTGCCCCTGAACAAGCGGACATCCCAAACAAACCATGTCCAGACCATCATCCAAACATATATATACAACCCACATATGTTTACAACCTCTAAGAGTATAGTAGTGAAACTCGACGGGACAGGGCCCCGCCGTACCCATAGATAAGCAAAAGACTACATAGGAAGTTATGTACCAAAACGACTGGGCTCCGGAACAGTGGAGCTCTCCCAATCAGCTGAGTAGATATCCTAGGCGGAAGGATCACCGAACTGTGCGTCTACACCTGCGGGCATGAAACGCCCCCCGAGGAAAGGGGTCAGTACGGACAATGTACTGAGTATGTAAACATAAGGTAAAGATGACAGGATACCAACATGATAAGTCGAAACATGATATCGCTACACATGTACCTTATAAGTGAAAATCATGCATATCTTTAACATATAAGGTGCCAGCTTCTAGTAAGGGACTCGGCAAAATAATCACCATATATATACATCATACGTACCCGGCCCTCTAGTGAGGGACTCGGTGAAATAGTCATCACATCATCTCCGTCATCATCATCATAATAACCATCCTCATCACTAATCATATATATAATATATATACCCGGCCCTCTAGTGAGGGACTCGGTGACATATGCAAGAAACTCCGCACGAACATTACCCGGCCCGGGACTCGGTGAAATGATAAATGACTCTATGCACGAGCAGAACATTATGAGCAACCATATGCAATTAAAATCATTTCTTATAACTCAATAGAACAATCAACGTGAACCAGCAAGGAGTATTACCAAAGATTAACGTTTTATCAAGATTATAAACCGTTAACACGATATGAAAACGTAAAATCTCAATGACTCTAAGAAGCTCTACCATAGATATGAGAAATCACCATAGCCTTAGACATAGCCGATATATAGAAGAATAGTTTGTGAAAGCAAGAATATACGTCACCTAGACACTCTAGAAGTAAGTGTCAAACCTGTCCGTCATTTGCTCATTTCTAAAAGTCATGCCAAACAAAGAAAGAAAGGATAGCGTTACATACCGTATAGTCGAGCCGCACGACCAATATTTACTGCCCAAGCTATTAATCTATAACAAGTAACAATCGTGCCGCAATTAGATAGACGTTGCGCTTTACCACTTATTGTAAGCTAGCTAATAATCTAACGAAAATCCGGCAGCACTTCCCCTATTTTCCTTACTTTGTCCCAATCCGACAACAACCCAAATTATCCACAGCAATACCAATAACACATATAACCCAACGAATCATATTAAACAGTCCCCCCCCCCAAAACAGCTCCATCTCGGCAACCATAGTAACGAAACAACGACACACCGAGCGATAACTCGTTTTATAATTCGCAACACATCTACCTTATCGTATTCATCCCTTGGAGTATATACCCATAATCACATTAACATATACATAACTCCAAAACAGAATTTCCCACATTTTGCTTTAATCAAAATAGCCCAAACACTAACACAACACCACTAATCCGATTATGGTTTCCGATCATACTTAGCACAATCAATAACTAAAACGAATTTTCTAAGCTACTGGTCACGCCCCCTTCTTAACATTAATGGCTAATTAACAAAGGCATTCTAAATAATTAACACACCAAGCAAAGAGATTACTAATCAAATTCCTTGAAGCTGCTGGCCGAGAGTTTCATGGCTGGTTTTCTCCTTTTCCATGGCTGCCTAAGCTAAGTTGAAGAAGATGATATATTTGCTGTCATTTCACCACTTCATTCATTATATGAAGTGGAGACAGCACCCCACTACACATCCCACTAAGACTAGCTCCCATCTGATTTCCTTTAATGCCTTGAGTGGTGGGGCCCTCCACTTAATTAATTTAATCCCAAATAGCCACTACACATCCCACTAAGCCTAGCTCCCATCTGATTTCCTTTAATGCCTTGAGTGGTGGGGCCCTCCACTTAATTAATTTAATCCCAAACAGCCACTAATTAATCCCCCACTTAAAGTTAATGACAATCTAATTTCCTTTAATCACTTGGAACTTAAAATAAAATCTCATTCCCCGAACTTACATCGACTAGCTCATGACGCGCACTACGTATAAAAATACGAGGCGTAACAGATGCACTATTTGGTAGTGGTGGTAAAGGGGTTATATTCAAGTTTGGATTTATAGGGGGTAAGCTTGCTAGAGCTGAAAATTTATTTATCGAGTGGGCGGATAGAAAAGGTTTTGGCTGTTTCTGCAGCATGCTTTGCTTTATTCCCTTTGAAGGGGTTGTTAGCATTTTGCCTTCTCGTAGGCCTCATGTTTTACCCTGCAAAAATTCTCGAGTTAGAAAATCTGGCAGAGAATTATCTTCATTTTTGAGGAATTCAATATGAAAATCAAAACTGGATAATAAGGCTTTCCACCTTGCAAATATTTGTTTAGAAACAAGATTTTTAACATCCTTTTGCAGAATATCTTTAGCAGATTTAGAATATACTCTAAGCAAGAATTCTTTATTGATAAGATCATCTTGAAATTTAGTAATACAGAGAACTATAGAAAGAATTTCTTTCTTAAGAGTACTATAGTTCTTTTGCGCAGAATTCCAGATTCTAGAGGTGTAACGAACTAATTATTCTGATGAATCTGGGTTTTTTCTTTGTTTAAGAATACCACCATATCCTTTATCAGATGCATCAGTTTTGACAATCATAAAATAATCTGGGTTAGAAATACCTAGACAAGGAAGGGTTTTAACCATAGATTTAAGTGGTATTACTAAATTAGTTTGTTCCTATAGCCTCTACACCATAGATGTGTTGCAACTCACACCGATGGTCAAGCCTCTACTAGACATGACTTTTTGAGACTTTTCGATTCCTAAGTACTACTTCATAACCTTATGCTCCGATACCAAGGTTGTCACGACCCAAAACAACACCCTAGAAGTTAGGGTGCAATCTCGGATTGCGACCGGCGTCGTCGACCTCTTAGAGGTCTAAGACAAGCCCTTTCGTACCATTCATTGCATACATGTATGAAAAGTAGTGCGGAATTGAAACTTTTCATACGAAATAATAATACTTCAAAATATCTCTTTTATAGAAAAACATAATTAAATGCTAAGTCTCAAAGTCACTATCTTAGACATATGAATATAGAAAATAGCTAAGTCTATTACAATACTTTCAATAAGGAAAGCTAAACATCAAGATGTCCTCGTATCTAGTGAGGACATACCAAACTCTTTGCTTGAATGAATACTAATCAAAGCTTCAACTTTGAGACTCCTTTCAAACGCCACCTACACCTTTAGAGATAGACAAAAAGTATGGAATTAGTACAAACACTTGTACTAAGTATGGCGTAATGCATAAAATCATGAGAAATGGACATTCGTATAAAACATGCTCTTTTTGATTAAAACATCATAGTATAAGTATAAGAACAACATTTAACACCTTAGAAACATACAAGACATCACATAAGCATTTTATCAAATATTGAAGAACATTACAGTGAACTAAGTTCAACTTTACAGTAACCTCTTTTAGCTTGCATCCTTCTTACCAAAGGTTATCCTAAGATAAGATAATTCCCTTTTCCTTCCATTAACTCCCCACCTAAGGTTAATCTAAGATTCACCTAAGTAGTACAAGAAGAGACCGCCCATAAACCCTCTTCAAGCTTAACAAAGCCCTCAAAGCTACCCTAGATAGAGCACATTCTATTACTCATACGTTATCTAAAGTCATGATCGTTCATTAAGTCAATTAGAAGACATTTCATTCATTATAGACTTCACATAATGGTCTTGGAAAGACCTAGGCACTCAGATGCTAACATCTTCAAAGTCTAGTCGTGCAATGTCTAGATAGCGTCCCATTCCACTACCTAAACTTCTTAGAACTTATCCAACACTAGTATGTATCCCACATGATGAGAATATGCAAAAACCGACATAGATCATACTAGCTAGGCATGGAATCCGGAGTCTACCCTACTCCGATGGAGGGTGTTCTACTTCCCAAGGATAAAACTAGGACACATCCCATGTAGGCACATGATTAAGGAATATCAAGGTCTTTTATGTACTCTAGTCTCATTCTCAAGTAGAAGTACATTATACTCTAGTCTCCTTCTGAAGTAGAGCTACAAACCATAGCATATTCACTCGTACTAGCCTTTGTTCTCATAGAGTAAGTTCAATATAAGGGACATATGAAAAGGTACCATCTCTTAGTCATTACCTAGTCATAATGCACCTACCAAAGATGGGTCCACTAGGGATGCCATTCAATGGTCTATAAGGATAGATCATTCTTAACCTTCTTTCTATATAGAAGATTCTACGTATTATTCATGCTTAGAAGGGCACCATGTTAGGTCTACCGATCTTAGAATTTCATTAAACATTCATCCATACACATACAAGACAAAGGTGGATAAGCCTACTATGTCAAGATGTTCATATTCATCATATACATGCATCAAGTAAGGGACATAATCTACCAAAACAAGACACATCATTAATTCAGATTAGCACATATAACATATCATTCTTTGAAGCACTTAGGAATGACCCTTATCATCTTTATGTCATCCTATACGTTACTATAACATCATCAATATAACCTTCATATACTCATATAGTCAAGTAGGAATAATCATGTATCAACTTTAAGACTACACACATAAACACATAGTCACAGTCTAACATGATCACCTAATATCCATAGAAGAACACATACTTTCACTTAATCGCATGTAGATAGATATGATCATACTTCACAAAATAATTGAAGTCTAATTAACATAAAATAAAGAGAATTAGGGCAGCTTACCACCAATCCATTCTTACACTTGACTCCATGTCTAAATCATCCAATTCAATACCATAAGGCCCTTACCCATGGACATGAATATCAATTCAAAGTATAAATCATAATACTAGACAAAACTAGGTCAATTAAATATATATTTACCAATCTAAGACCAATTAGACATCAATTGAATACAATTCTTACACCATTAGAAAGCCTATAAGAAACTACACATTAATTCATAAACATTAGACTAATATCAAGTAACCCATAAGTTAGTAAAAATCTAGGGTTCATCAATTTCTTGGGTTCATAGATTAATTGAGTTAGAATCATATTAATAACCACAATTCAATCACTAAAAAATGATTAAAAACTTTTAATGCAAGAACCCATGGTAGATCATGAAAAAGGTCAATTCATCTCTTGAAAAATTTAGAAAACATATTTGAAAGTTGGGCTCCTTGATGAAACGAGTTTCAAGGATCAAAAGTCATACCTTATAGATGAAGAATCCACGAAAATCTGATTGGAAACTTCGAAACCTTCGTTTTCTTCCTTAAGCTTTTCTTGTGCTTCAATGGAGTTTAGAAAAAGAGTGCGTTCTTGAGAGATTAAGAGAATTTCGTTTAATTCTGATTTGGGACGTGTAATTGTTGTCTAATACTGACCTAATATCAATATATACACATCCCAAGAATTACCCTAAAGACCCTCCACTTAAATTACCTAAAACGCCCCTACTAAATTGACTACAACTAGGAGAACATTTGACTTAGGGTCTCGGGTTTGACTAGGAATTAAATTAATTAATTAAGTTGCTAATTTAATTAATTAAGTGACCTAGGGCAATTACTTAAGTACCCCTAAGTCGTTAGGACCATAACCAACCCCTTTGGACCATCCTAGGTTAGGTACTAGGATGTTTCCTTAGTTAGTTATTCGGTTAGTGTCACCCGGTTAGGTCTTAGGATTTCGGGCATATTTGTTAGTTAATTTTAGTTAGTCCTAGGTTAGTTAGTTAGTTAGGACGTTAATTATGACGTAGGATTGGTTAGGAGGCTCGGCCCCACTTGACTTTGTCCGACACGCCTGCCCCCTAACCGCCCTAACAGAAATCGGTTGGGCTTGTCTGTCGGACGTTAGTAGCACATGTGCTTGCACATGTGTTTTTGTGAACTTTCCACAATCTGTACATTGTAAAAAGTTCACTTCTTGTCCAAGGATCCTCACTATGTCCTTGGGCACTGCTTAATCTACATGATCATTTTAATTGATCATGTTCTATGGTACCTAGGCTTTACACTTGGATGCATCGTACCTAATGTGTTAAGTTGAGAATCAATAATTTTAGCTTAGGGTATTCATTGAAGGTACAATTCCTAAACAAGCTTGGATTGGGGCATTTGAACCAAAGTGTATTTTAAGTTACTTGTTAATACATAGAAATTGGCTAACACCCTTAAGCCAATATTCTCTAATTTGCCAAATATTACCCAATATTGGGCATTGGGATGCCTATGTATCCAAATACATATTCGTAAAACCTAATAGACTCTTCACTAGACAAGTACATTTTCCGGAATATTATATATTTTATTCCTTAATGACTTAAGAATGACATGTAATAGCGTTAAAGTGAAGTATGTTGTGTCTTGTCTTGGTTGACTTGTGTCCCTTACTTGATGCACATATGAATGTAAATATGAGATGTCTTGACTTAGGATGCTAAATCCTCTTAGTCTTGAATGTAATAATGACATGTTACATTGAATGATGTTAAGATGGTCTTTATGTGAAACCTTGAACCTAGTGGTAATGTTATGAATGTTGAAGTCGAAAGCTGTAATGGTATCCTTCAAGTAAAGTAATTATAGACTTAAGTTTGGTTGGATGGAACGGAATCTTATCAAACCTTAGGAAAGTCATGTTGAGCTTCTTATCGCCATTGGAAGGTAACCCTAGAGGACCTCTTTGGTAGGGTAAATATGATTGGGTTATGAACAAGATATGGAACCCAATTGTATGAAGCTTAAGTGTAAATTACTCTATGAGAAAAAAGGCTAGCACCGAGTAAGTATGGTAAGGGATGTAGTTCTACTTAAAGGATGAGACTAGAATATAAAGCACGCCCTTCATATTCCTTAACCATGTGTCTACATGGGTTGTGTCCAAGTTCTACCATTGGCAAGTAACACCCTCATCATAGTAGGTTAGAACTTAAGATTCCATGCTTTTCTATCATGGTCTATGTCGGTTATTGTCTATTCTCATCATATGGGATACCTACTAGCATTAGAGAAGTTTTATGAAGTTTAGGTGGTCGTATGGGACACTATCTAGACATTGCACAATCGGCTTTGAAGGTGTTGGTTAGAGTCCCTAGGTCTTGTCCAAGACCATTACTTGAATGTCCTTATGTGATGAAGGAGTCTTAAATGAACTAATGAATGTAATGACTTAAGTTAATAAAGTATGTTAAATGAAATAAGTACTTATGTGGAGTAGTTAAGGGTTGTCTAGTTAAGGTGTGAAGGGGGCATAGGAATGATCACTTCTTATCTTACCTAGATCAGTCTTAAGAATGACTCTAGTTAGGGAAGATGGTTGATTATGTAGCGTGATCCAAACTTAGGTATTCTTAAGGATTACTTAGGTAATCTCGAAGAGGTCAATTATGGACGTTATCTTCTTGATTTACTTAGGTAAGTCTTTTTATAACCTTTGTAGGGGAGAATGTCATGTTATATGTATGCTAATGTATTAAGTGAGAATGATTCTATCTTAGGTAATCTATAGGATCCCTTGCATGTGTGTGAAAGGGATTGTATGGACGGTCTCTCCACATTCACGCAAGTGAACCTTGAAATCACCTTTGGTAGGAGAATATCATGTTGATGTGTTTGATGTATTGTAAGTGAATTTGTCTCATTCTATGTAGTCTTGAGGATCATTTAGGCATGCTTAGAGAGGGTGTATGGGCGGTCTCTCTTTGTATCGCTTGAGTGAGTCTTATGATAACTTTTAGTGAGGGAATTATATGCTAAAAGGTGTGTAAAGTGAAGCTAAGGAACTTCACTGTAACAATGAAGAAGTTCTAAGTACAGTGAAGTAAATTCACTGTAATATTTCCTAAAAATGTGACTAATTGTTTATATGATTTCTTATGTGTTTCTATGTTGTTAAATGTTGTTCTTATGCTTATAGTATTTAATCAAAATTCATGAAAAGCATGTTATTTAGTAAATGTCCCTTTTTCATGGTTTTCGCATGGCTTCCATACTTAGTGCATCTAATGTGCTAACCCCTTATTTTCCCTTTTTGACTAAAGTGTAGGGAATTGGAATTATTGATATGCCATGGAGGATGGATAGGTTTCTAAGGGTTGAAGATGAAGTATTGGTGAGTCCTCATCGATTCGAGGACAATATCCACATGTTCCTTCATGTCTTAGTCTTTATTTTACGTCTTGTATGGGTTTAGTCCCAAGTGTTGTAATCTCCAAAGTTAAGATGGTTCAAAGAGATCGTGTAAAGGTTTAATATTTTAACTGAAAGTCTTCCGCTTGTGTAATGTTTATAGAAAGAGTTCTTCGTGCGTGAAGAAAGTTTAAAATTCTTACTCATTTTAGTATGTTTAATATGCAATGAATGATACGAGTGGCTTAGATGAGACTTCTTGAAGTATCATTTGTCGTGTGACGACACAAGGATGCTCTAACTTCTAGGGTGTACTTGCGGGTCGTGACAAGCTTCGTATCAGAGCATAAGGTTAGGGAGTGTCTTAGTTGTCTCATGAACATCTAGTAGAGTCTTGTTTATAATGTGAAACGCGCCACATTATGAATAGGAGGATATTGGGTGCTAGGAAAAGTTCACTTCTTCATTCGCCTAATCATGCCTAAGAGCTTTGTGTATGGTGTCTTTCCCTTGTTTCCCTTATGTGTTGGTTCCTTGAGGGTGACGTTATGAGGGTTGGGTTGAGGGAGAGAAAAGATGAGATGTGACTTATTAGATGAGGTGTGATAGATGGTGTTTTTGACCTTAGGTTGGCTTGGTTACCTTTTGAATGGTAGTTAAGTTGGAAAAGAATTGTAAGGTATATGGTATAAGAAATGTGAAGGAGTGGTTGTTGAGATAGTCTGAAGTTGTTTAAGACCCAACTATAGAAAGGAAGGTGATGAGATTCGAAGAAGTAAAGGTGAGTTCTCCTAGTAAGGGGGATGTATGTCACATCCTGAAACTACCCCCTAGAAGATAGGGTCAATCTGGGATTGCTACCGGCGTACTTGACCTCTCGGAAGTCTTGTACAAGCCCTTGTATATCATTCATCGCATATACATAATGAAAAGTAGTGCGGAATTAAAAAATTTCACAAAACATTTCACTCTTTAAAAATTCTTTCATATAAACTCATAGGATACTAAGTCTCAATCTCATCAAACTTACACACGAGAATACTTTTGGGACAAGGGCCATACTTGAAAATATAGAAATACTTAATCTATTACAATATTTTGAAATAAAAGACATAAAAGATATTCATATATGCCCTCGAGTCAATTGAGGACATACTTCAATTTCACTTGAATGATGCTACGATCCAAGTCATACATCCCAAATGCTCCTCATCTACCAACCACTATAGAGATAGATAAAAACATGGAATTAGTACAACCACATGTACTAAGTATGGCATTATGCATAAAAAATCATGAAACCGGACATTTATTGGAAATATGCATCTTTTCATTTAAAAATCATATAATAATCATAAGAACAACATTTAACACCTTAGAAACAGATAAGATAACATTTAACCAATTTAACACATTTTCGAGGCAGCCTTACAGTAACCTAAACTTACTGTACAGTGAGTTGCTTCACTGTTACACTTAAATGTCTCTTCTTCCTTTTAGACACTTCCTAGCATGTAGTCTTCTCACTAAAAGCTATCATAAGACTCACTTAAACAACACAAAGAGAGATCGCCCATACAACCTCCCTAAGCATGCCTAAATGACCCTCAAGACTACTTATAATAAGACACATACACACTTAAGATATCCAATAGACTACCTAGGATAGAATCATTCTCACTTAATACATCAACACATAGGTAATATGTCATTTTCCTTACCAAAGCTATCAAAAGACATACTTAAGTAAATCAAGAAGATAACGTCCATGATTGACCTATTCAAGACTACCTTAATAATCCTTAAGACTACCTAATTTTAGATCATGTCTACATAATCAACATCTTCCCTAACTAGAGTCATTCTTAAGACTTATCTAGGTAAGATACGAAGTGACCATTCCTATGTCCCCTTCACACCTTAACTAGCAACCCTTAACTACTCTAGATAAGTACTTATTCATTTAACATACTATCTTACATAAATCATTATATTCATTAGTTCATTTAGGACTCATTCATCACATAAAGGACATTCAAGTAATGGTCTTGGATAAGACCTAGGAACTCCGACTAACACCTTCAAAGCCTATTGTGCAATGTCTAGATAGCGTCACATACCACCACCTAAACTTCATAGAACTTCTGTAATGCTAGTAGGTATCCCATATGATGAGAATAGGCAATAACCGACATAGACCATGATATCAAGACATGGAATCCGAAGTTCTAACCTACTCCGATGAGGGTGTTCTACTTGCCAATGGTAGAACTTGGACACATACCATTTAGGCACATGGTTAAGGAATATGAAGGGCATGCTTTGTAATCTATTCTCATTCTTTAACTAGAACTACTTCCCTTACCATACTCACTCAGTGCTAGCCTTTGTTCTCATAGAGTAATTCACATTTCAGGTTCATATAAAGGGGTTCCATATCAAGTTCATAACCCAATCACATTTAGCCTACCAGGGAAAGGTGCACTAGGGATACCTCCCAATGGCGACAAAAAGCTCATTATGACTTTCCTAAGGTTTGATATGATTCCTTTCAAGCTAATAAACCTTAAGTATATCATTTCTTTACTTTGAAGGATACCATTACCGCTTTCGTCTTCAACATTCATAACCTTACAACTAGGTTCAAGGTTTCACATAAAGGACCCTCTTAACATCATTTAGGGTCTCATGTCATTAATACATACAAGAGTAAGAGGCTTGATCATCCCAAGTCAATACATCACATATTCACTTTCGTACATGCATCAAGTAAGGGACACAAGTCAACCAAGACACGATACAACATACTTCACTTTAACACATATTACATATCATTCTAGAAACACAAAGACATAACTATATCCTCTTAAAGTCATCCTATACACTATCATATCATCATCAATATGACCATAATAGACTCATATAGGTAAGTAGGGATAAGCATACATCAACCCTAAGACTATACACACAAAGCCAAAGTCATAGTCTAACATGATCACCTAAATATCATCAGTAGAAGAACACATATACTTTCACATTACTTATCATATAGGTAGATATTATCATACTTCACATAATCAACTACACAAACAACCACATTACTTCAAGTAGTTGTCGACAAGGCTATAATCATCAAAATACATAAAGTAACGCCGACAAGGCCACATCAATTGCAAGTAAAGCACATAACACCGCTACCATAAGTGGACCATACCAATCACAATATAATTGAATTATAAAATACATAAAATTAAGAAAATAGGGCTGCGTACCACCACTCCATCCTCAACACCTCAATTCGATGCTAAATCATCCAATTCAATATCATAAGGCCCTTACAAATGGCCATGAACATAAATTCAATACAATTAAAACTCTACTTCAATGAAACTAGGTCTATTCAATAGAGATTCATCAATCTAATACAACCTAGATATCAATTGAACATAATTCTTACATCATTAGAGAGCCCATAGAAAACTACACTAGAATTCATAAATATTAAGTCAATATCAAGTAACCCATAACTTATTCTATAACAACCCTAAAAATGGATAAGATAAGAAATGCTTAATGTGTCAAGAATGCCTATGATTAGACCAGGGTTCACACGGATTGATGCGCGTAGAACCAGACCTCGAAACCCTTTCTACAGCCAAGCCAACTAACTTAGGGAGTTATTTGAGCTTGTAAAGGTTGAATCCAACCATGTAGGTCTCTCGAATACGAAGATTACTCGAAGGAGTCTTTATCAGACTTAAAAAGGGGAAATCTTAGGTTTGAAGGGTCTAGGGGTAAAATGGTCTTCTTCCTGGATAAGGGTAGTATCGTAATTACTCTAAATATGTAATTAATTATTTAATTAATAAGGTGGAAGGGCAATTTGGGGAGAGAGGACCAAAATTGGGCTCTTGAAGTGAAGTCTTGCTCCACCCGGGTTCGAACCTAGGTGGAAGCAATGAATTAAAGTGATTTTTATCTAAGCTATTGAATTAATGTAATTAATTAATAATTATTATTCATTAGCTGATTTAAAATAAAATAAAAATCAGATTTTTATTAAATAAACAAAACCCTATTGACTAAGTCCTAAAACTAGACTCCTAAGCCTCCAACAACTCCCACTCTCTCATGTTTATCTCTCCACTCTCACGCTCAATCTCTCTTATTCTTTCTCACGTATTTTCTCTGCCAAAATAAGATACAAAAGAAGTAAAATAAACCAAGTTCTTCACACTTGAAGAACTCACACGAAATCACAAGAAAAAAAACGTAAATCGCACACTAGGCTAAGGGAGGTTGTCATTCGAGTGGAGTTGACATTGAGGAGGCTTAGACGTGTTCTTGGGTGAAGTTTTTGGGCAGAAATTCAAGGGTTTAATGTAAAAAAGGTATGTGTTTTCTTCTCTCTTGGTCCCTTACCCAAGGGACCCCTTAAGGTTCAGATTATTGAATCCGAAAACTAGGATTGTTCCCCCTTTGCATGCCCCTGTCACTAGCTCCCAATGATTCGTAGGATGGGTATGATTGCTGGTAGATTTAGGTGTGTTGTGTTTTCGTGATGAATATGTTTATGTTTGTGTATTTAAAATCGTATGAATGAAAACCTATGTGTTTCGAAACTATGTGCATGTGTGTGCAAAAATGTGGCAGTGACTATGAGTTCTCGGCTTGAGGCTCCAAAATTGGTAATGTTATGGTTGTTATTTTACGTGCATAAAACTATGTAAATCGTGATGTTCATTAAAATGGAAGTGTGGCTGATTTGAGTATCAATCTTTTGGCTAAACGAATCTATGAAAAATGCACCCCAAAACGTGTTAAATGATCTATGAATTTCCCTAAAGGTTCAAGTGTAAATGTTGAAGAAAGTATGCTGAAAAATTAAAAGAACATTTCCAGATTTAAGTGAGGGATTTCGGTCAAGTTAAAGGGTTTCAAAATGTTGTGAAAAATGAGTTAAAACAAGTGAGGTCATTGAGGATTGAACCCGTGACCTCACCATGTTAAGAAAACCATGAAAATAAAGAAGTACAAAGAAATGTGGTGAAGGGGATTCGAACCCATGACCTTGGCTGGAAAATGAATTATGAAAATAAGAAATGAGAGGAGTGGGATTCGAACCCACAACCTCTCAGATAGTAAAGGAGAAAGAAAAGGAATGTGAGGCGTGGGAATCGAACCCACGACCTCTAGGCAGTAAAGGAGAAGTAAGGAAAAATAAAAAGAAAAGAAATGTGAGGTGTGGGAATCGAACCCACGACCTCTCAGGCAGATTTAAGGAGGAGAATAAAAGAAAAATAAAGGGGGAGGCATGTGGGAATCGAACCCACGACCTCTTAGGCAGATTTAAGGAGGAGAATTAAAGAAAAATAAAGAGAGGCTGTGGGGGTTTGATCCCACAACCTCATGGTCAACTCAAGATAGTCAAGGAAAATTAAATAAAAAAATAAAAGGGGCTGTGGGGGTTCGAACCCACAACCCCTCGGCCAAGGAAGAGAAAATTCAAAGGAGAGAAATAAAAAAAGGAAAAGTTGATGTTGGGGCTCGATCTAGGGTCCCAATGTCATGTGAACTAAAAATAAAATCAACGAAAAATGTAAGTGTTGTCCAAGGGATTAGAACTTGGGTTCCCTTGCCCGAATTCCGTATTGATACATAAATCATACGTGAATTAAATGTTCAAGAATAATGTCACCTACTTAGATCGAAATCGAGATCTTGGCATACATACAAGATGCATAAGTCTTGTACTACATAATCTTAGGAAGATATGAGTCACTTAACGAACTATGAATGAAGCCTCATGGCTTGTATGTATAGACCCATAAGTCTAGCATACGTTTAAAAATAAGTGAATCTAAGATGTATGTAATGAAATAATGTAACCCTAGAAGGGTTAAGTACGAGTGTGAAATACACTAAATGGCCAAGAGCATTAGCATACGATGAAATGATTATTATGTAATGAAATGATGAAACCCTAGAAGGGTTAAGTAAGAGTGTGAAACACACAAATGGCCAAGTGCATTGGCATATGATGAAATGAACATTCACGTAAAAAGGGATGAGTAATTATGAAGAGCAAATGTGCTAATGTTAATGAATGTGGTGACAACATGATATGAGGCTAAAGTAAAAATGAGAACAATCTCAAATGAGCCTAAGTAAATGTTACCAAAATGTACTCACCTATGAGAGTGTAAAGTTAATGAAGAGACCAGTCTCTATGAACACTCTAATGAAAGTATTGAGATTAACACACTTAATACTAATGATGAGATGAGAAATCATCTATTGAGCTATGATGTCCTCATACTAGAAGCCAGCTTCCATGACGTATGAGTTGAATGTAATGGAACTTTATACTGAGCACCGATAGACTAGCTATGAGCGGTGATGCCTTCTTTCGGGAAGGGCGGAGGTTCACGTAACTCTCATGAGATGAGACTGTCCGGCATGCCGGGTATGGGTCTCCTTATATCTCCTAGTCTTCGAACCTATACTGCCAATATAGGGATCTGGGGGGTTAAATTCCCATGTACGCTAGCATGTTTTGGGTCACTTTGGCCGGTGATTCCACCTCTTTTCGGTGTGGGGAGACACTGGATTTCATGATGCTCACATGATCTATGTCGGTTAAAGTTAAAGTTCCCAATGAATGAATGAGGCCAGCCTCAAATGATGCACATAATGAAATGAACGATACCAAAGGTGTTAGGATAGGATAATCAAGAGGTGATAGACTCAAGTAATGACACTAGGTTATTCTTGATCATTGCAGCAAACCCGATGAAAGTCTTAAACTACATCCTAGGTATAGCTGGTGTTCACACTAGCCTATGAAGAATGAAATAAGTACGTATGAATGAATGAAGCAGACTCTGTGTTTGCTAATGAAGACTCCCTAGTTGAGGTCCCATATGTTGAGCCCTCATTTTGGAAGTCTTAATGTCAAGTCCATGATTCCAAGGTCTCATGGCATATGAATGAATGTTATAAAAGATGTTATGTGCTATATGCAATATGATATGTGCTATGTGTAAGATGTTATGTGCTGTGTGCAATATGATAAGTATGATGATGCATGTTACTCTCATGGCATGACTTTCCTAATCCAAATTTGGAAAGCTCACTGACTTTCCTAATCCAAATTTGGAAAGCTCACTGACTTTCCTAATAAATTTGGAAAGTTCACTAACTTTCCTAATCCCAATTGGCAAGTCCACTGACTTGACTTTCCATAATCATGTTGTTAGGAAAGAGCTATTCTTACTCATGCATGTCCTTGGTGTGTGCTTGCATATACCCATACTTAGTACAAGTGTGTACTAATCCCATACAACTCTATATTTTTAGGTGCAGGCACAGGTGGACGCTAGAGCTTACAGGTTGACGTTGCAGCTATCCGGACGTGGAGCTTTCATCCGGACTTGGTAGGCCCTCATGCTTTTGAGGATGTCTACCGTTATTATCTAGCTTAGATGTAGGCTTTAGATAGTGGAGCATGTTCCACTAGTGTTTCTTTCCACTTTCATTTCAGACTTTGTATTGGTGTCGTTTTGGCAAAAATACGTTTAATGCAATTATGAACTGTTTCTTTCATTTGATTATCTCTATATTAGATGGTTGATTTGTGAATGCCCATGATGTTAAGTTTAAAATGTTTAGCATGAAATAAGAGAACAAAAATTTCAAATTTTCCGCTAAAATTAACCTAGATGAAGTAAGAATGACGTATATAGGCTTGTCTGCGACCTCTGAGAGGTCAACGACGCCGGTCTCGTCTGGGTCTAGATTCCGGTCGTGACAAAGTTGGTATCAGAGCACTAGGTTAAATTCCGGAATAATAAGTTCACATCAACCATTGAGTAGTTTCTAAGTCATGGTAGTGAAGTGCACCACTATCCTGAATTAGAGACTGCATGATGCGTAGGAAAATTTCCCTTCTTCTACTCTTTATCGTGCTATCTAGAGCTTTGACACTTTGTGTCATTCTAAGTATCTAACTTCCTTCTTGTGTGCGCGCGTAGAAGAATACACACAAGTATTAGGATGGCCAAGTGGTCTAAGGCGCCAGACTCAAGAACTGGCCTTCCCAAGAAGGGGGAGTGATAGAAATGCCCAGCGTGAATGAAAGACGTTTGGTAAGAGTGGTTGTTCGCATGGAGGTGAGTGCATGGTAGGTTCTAAAGCCTGCTATGAGTATTGATGAAGAGAAGAAGGCTAAGTTGGCTGCTTACTAGCTCAAGGAGATGGCTTAGGTATGGGTTACTTCATAAATGCTAGACTACCATAGACTATCGAAACAGGGTAGTAAGGTTAAGTTTCTGAATAAGTTAGAGTTAAAATGAATTCATATTTGCATGTCATGTTGTAGTTTTTGTATAGCGTGGACATGATTTTTGTGTTGCATGAGTTGTGAGATGCATCAAGTTAAGTGCGATTGAGAAGGAAGTTCCTCAATCTCAAATATGAAGCTTCAGATAAGCTTGAGTAATATGCATTATCCAGAGTAAATGTGAAATATAAATTCACAAAGAGTAAAGTCTCAAGAATGTTAAGATTGATCTTCGTTCAGGGTATCATCAGCTTAGGGTTAGGGATGGAGATATCCCAAAGACAGCCTTTCGTACCCGTTATAGTCATTATGAGTTCTTAGTCATGTCATTTGGTCTCACTAATGCACCAGCTGAATTTATGGACCTCATGAATCGAGTCTTCCGTGAATACCTTGATTCTTTCATCATAGTATTCATTGATGACATCCTCATCTACTCTAGGACCAAGGAAGAACATGAACAGAATTTGAGACTAACCTTGCAGGTACTTAGACAACATCTGCTGTATGCCAAATTCAGCAAGTGTGAATTCTGGCTTAGATCAGTGACTTTCCTGGGTCATGTTGTATCCGATCAGGGCAGGGAGGTGGATCCAAGGAAGACTGAGGCTGTGAAGAACTGGACAAAGCCTCATACTCCCACTGACATCCGTAGATTTCTGGGATTGGCTGGTTACTACCGCAGGTTTGTGGAGGGCTTTTCTTCCATTGCTTCCCCACTGACAGCTTTGACTAAGAAGAAGGCCAAGTTTGAATGGAAGGAGACTTGTAAGAAGAGTTTCCAGGAGCTCAAGGACAGACTCACTTCAGCCTCGGTGCTTACTTTGCCTAAGTGTGGTGAGAATTACACTGTTTACTCTGATGTATCTAGGGTTGGTTTGGGTTGTGTTCTTATGCAGGTTGGTAAGGTGATAGCCTATGCATCCAGACAGCTCAAGGTTCATGAGCAGAATTATCCCACTCATGACCTAGAGCTGGCAGCTGTGGTGTTTGCACTGAAGCTGTGGAGGCACTACTTGTATGGAGTGCATGTGGATATGTTCACAAACCACAAGAGTCTCCAGTACGTGTTCACACAGAGGGAGTTGAATCTACGTCATCGGAGATGGTTGGAGCTATTGAAGGATTATGACATGAATGTTCACTACCATCCAAGTAAGGCTAATGTTGTAGCGGATGCTTTGAGCAGGATAAGCATGGAAAGTACAACCCACGTTGAGGATGAGAAGAAGGAGTTGGCAAAAGATGTACACAGATTGGCCAGACTGGGTGTGCGATTGGTTGACTCTACTAGTGGGGGTGTTTCAGTTCATCCTAGTTCTGAATCATCCTTGGTATTTGAAGTCAAGAAGGGTCAGCATCTCGATCCCGTGTTGATGGAGCTGAAGGACTCAGTGTTGATAAAGATTAATGAGTCTTTCACTTTGGGAGGTGACGGTATACTAAGGTATCAGGACAGGCTGTGTGTACCAGATGTGGATGATTTGCGGACCAGGATTGTTGCAGAGTCCCATGGTTCCAGATATTCCATACATCCAGGTTCCGCCAAGATGTATCATGATCTTAAGCAGATTTATTGGTAGGATGGCATGAAGAAGGACATTGCAGAATATGTGGTCAAGTGTCCTAATTGTCAGCAGGTTAAGGCAGAACATCTTAGGCCTGGAGGTCTTACTCAGATTATTGAGGTTCCGACTTGGAAGTGGGAGGCCATTAATATGGACTTCGTGGTTGGTCTTCCGAGGACTAGGAGACAGCATGAATCCATATGGGTTATTGTGGACAGGATGACTAAGTCTTCCCACTTTATCCCTGTGAAGTCTACTTATAGAGCCGAGGATTATGCGAGACTCTACATTGATGAGATTGTGAGATGACATGGGATTCCATTCTATCATTTCAGATAGAGGAACTCAGTTTACTTCACATTTCTGGAGATCTTTCCAGAAGAGCTTGGGCACGCAGGTAAAGCTTAGTACTGTCTTTCATCCTCAAACTGATGGGCAGGCAGAGCGCACCATTCAGACATTGGAGGACATGGTGAGAGCGTGTATGATTGACTTCAGGGGTAGCTGGGATGACCATCTACCTTTGTAGAGTTCTCGTATAATAATAGCTATCACTCCAGCATTGGGATGGCACTGTTTGAGCCACTGTATGGTAGGAGGTGTAGATCTCCAGTTGGGTAGTTCGAGGTTGGAGAGTCATCCATTTTGGGTCCAAAGATCATTCATGAGGCCTTAGAGAAGGTCAAAGTGATTAGGGACAAGTTGGCTATTGCTTACAGTCGGCAGAAGTCATATGCAGATAACAGAAAATGGCCCTTAGAGTTTGATGTTGGTGACCAGGTCTATCTGAAGATATCACCTATGAAGGGGGTGATGAGGTTTGGCAGGAAGGGGAAGTTGAGTCCAAGGTATGTTGGGCCATACGAGATCCTACAGCGTGTGGGTGAGGTGGCCTATGAGTTGGCATTGCCTGCGGAGTTAGCTTCTGTCCATCCTACTCTTGAGGTTAGACTTCCTACTCTTAAGTCTAAGTTTCCTTATCTCTCCATATTTTTGTTGATATTGCTTGACTTTGCATAGTGATTATGTTATGATCTGACTGGCATTACGCTAGATAGTAGTAGTGTCATTCGGGGATGAATGTTCCTAAGGGGGGGATAATATAACAACCCCAAATGGATAAGATAAGAAATGCTTAATGTGTCAAGAATGCCTATGATTAGACCAGGGTTCACACGGATTGATGCGCGTAGAACCAGACCTCGAAACCCTTGCTACAGCCAAGCCAACTAACTTAGGGAGTTATTTGAGCTTGTAAAGGTTGAATCCAACCATGTAGGGCTCTCGAATACGAAGATTACTCGAAGGAGTCTTTATCAGACTTAAAAAGGGGAAATCTTAGGTTTGAAGGGTCTAGGGGTAAAATGGTCTTCTTCCTGGATAAGGGTAGTATCGTAATTACTCTAAATATGTAATTAATTATTTAATTAATAAGGTGGAAGGGCAATTTGGGGAGAGAGGACCAAAATTGGGCTCTTGAAGTGAAGTCTTGCTCCACCCGGGTTCGAACCTAGGTGGAAGCAATGAATTAAAGTGATTTTTATCTAAGCTATTGAATTAATGTAATTAATTAATAATTATTATTCATTAGCTGATTTAAAATAAAATAAAAATCAGATTTTTATTAAATAAACAAAACCCTATTGACTAAGTCCTAAAACTAGACTCCTAAGCCTCCTACAACTCCCACTCTCTCATGTTTATCTCTCCACTCTCACGCTCAATCTCTCTTATTCTTTCTCACGTATTTTCTCTGCCAAAATAAGATACAAAAGAAGTAAAATAAACCAAGTTCTTCACACTTGAAGAACTCACACGAAATCACAAGAAAAAAAACGTAAATCGCACACTAGGCTAAGGGAGGTTGTCATTCAAGTGGAGTTGACATTGAGGAGGCTTAGACGTGTTCTTGGGTGAAGCTTTTGGGCAGAAATTCAAGGGTTTAATGTAAAAAAGGTATGTGTTTTCTTCTCTCTTGGTCCCTTACCCAAGGGACCCCTTAAGGTTCAGATTATTGAATCCGAAAACTAGGATTGTTCCCCCTTTGCATGCCCCTGTCACTAGCTCCCAATGATTCGTAGGATGGGTATGATTGCTGGTAGATTTAGGTGTGTTGTGTTTTCGTGATGAATATGTTTATGTTTGTGTATTTAAAATCGTATGAATGAAAACCTATGTGTTTCGAAACTATGTGCATGTGTGTGCAAAAATGTGGCAGTGACTATGAGTTCTCGGCTTGAGGCTCCAAAATTGGTAATGTTATGGTTGTTATTTTACGTGCATAAAACTATGTAAATCGTGATGTTCATTAAAATGGAAGTGTGGCTGATTTGAGTATCAATCTTTTGGCTAAACGAATCTATGAAAAATGCACCCCAAAACGTGTTAAATGATGTATGAATTTCCCTAAGAGTTCAAGTGTAAATGTTGAAGAAAGTATGCTGAAAAATTAAAAGAAAATTTCCAGTTTTAAGTGAGGGATTTCGGTCAAGTTAAAGGGTTTCAAAATGTTGTGAAAAATGAATTAAAACAAGTGAGGTCATTGAGGATTGAATCCGTGAACTCACCATGTTAAGAAAACCATGAAAATAAAGAAGTACAAAGAAATGTGGTGAAGGGGATTCGAACCCATGACCTTGGCTGGAAAATGAATTATGAAAATAAGAAATGAGAGGAGTGGGATTCGAACCCACAACCTCTCAGATAGTAAAGGAGAAAGAAAAATGAAAAGAAAAGGAATGTGAGGCGTGGGAATCGAACCCACGAACTCTAGGCAGTAAAGGAGAAGTAAGGAAAAATAAAAAGAAAAGAAATGTGAGGTGTGGGAATCGAACCCACGACCTCTCAGGCAGATTTAAGGAGGAGAATAAAAGAAAAATAAAGGGGGAGGCATGTGGGAATCGAACCCACGACCTCTTAGGCAGATTTAAGGAGGAGAATAAAAGAAAAATAAAGAGAGGCTGTGGGGGTTTGATCCCACAACCTCATGGTCAACTCAAGATAGTCAAGGAAAATTAAATAAAAAAAATAAAAGGGGCTGTGGGGGTTCGAACCACAACCCCTCGGCCAAGGAAGAGAAAATTCAAAGGAGAGAAATAAAAAAAGGAAAAGTTGATGTTGGGGCTCGATCTAGGGTCCCAATGTCATGTGAACTAAAAATAAAATCAATGAAAAATGTAAGTGTTGTCGAAGGGATTCGAACTTGGGTTCCCTTGCCTAAATTCCGTATTGATACATAAGTCATACGTAAATTAAATGTTCAAGAATAATGCCACCTACTTAGATGAAAATCAAGATCTTGGCATACATACAAGATGCATAAGTCTTGTACTACATAATCTTTGGAAGTTATGAGTCACTTAACGAACTATGAATGAAGCCTCATGGCTTGTATGTATAGACCCATAAGTCTAGCATACGTTTAAAAATAAGTGAACCTAATATATATCTAATGAAATAATGTAACCCTAGAAGGGTTAAGTACGAGTGTGAAATACACTAAATGTCCAAGAGCATTGGCATACGATGAAATGATTATTATGTAATGAAATGATGAAACCCTAGAAGGATTAAGTAAGAGTGTGAAACACATAAATGGCCAAGTGCATTGGCGTATGATGAAATGAACATTCACGTAAAAAGGGATGAGTAATTATGAAGAGCAAATGTGTCACGACCCGAAAGCACCCCCTAAAAGTTAGGGAAAACCTTCGAATCATGACCGGGCGTACTTGACCCCTTTGGGGTCTCGTACAAGCCTTCTAACTAGCATTCATAACATAAAGCATTAAAAGTAGTGCGGAATTAAAACTTTTCACGATAATAATAATAGAAGAAGTCTTTTCATAAATACTAGGAAATCTTATCGTCACAAGCCAACTTAAAGACACAACTTGGAATCTTAGGGACACGGCCCTTTACAATAAAAGTAAATACATCTTTAAGTCTTAATAAAAAACTAAGAAACATAAAACTATGTCCTCGAATATATGAGGACATACCCAAATCTCGAGAGATAGAATTTACAAGCTTCAACTTCGATCCTCCAAAAGGCTTCCAACCTATAGTCATAAGGCATATAAAAGTATGGGGTTAGTACAACAATGTACTAAGTATGGCATATGCAAAAACATACGAAAAGGGACATTTTAGTAAAAAATATAACTTTTCATGCAATTTAAATATAATATTCATGAATCTAGAAACAAACCAACATAAGAATCGACTATCAACACTTTATGGAAACTTTACCAAAACTTAGAGTAATCAAAAGGAACATTTCAATGAACTTACTAAACTTACAATGGAAATTGAATAAAGCATCATAGTGAACATTTTGGATTCTTACAATGGAGACTTTACAGAGAATGGCACGTTCCAAGTCATATGAACTCTTTTCCTTTGAAGTTGCCCTAACCCAAGGTTATCCTAAGACTCCCTAAGGTGAGATAAGAAGGGATTTTCATTACACATCCCTTCAAAGCACACCAAAGCGACCCTTAAAAGTACCAAATCTTAGGCTTACTTCGTTGGAAATCAAATCCACGCCCTTGGCTAACATATGCAAAACACTCATGGAAATATAGGTCACACCAAGTGCAATGTGTGAGTAGTATCCCATACTACCACTCCCACATAGTGCTCCTAATGGATTCCATTTACTCAAGTACTCCACAATAATCATCCATAACACTACACCATAGTACTCATTCACACGGATTTCATGAAGGTACTCTTCTCCCATAGTAGGTATAGGTCACACCAAGTGCAATGTGAGAGTAGCATCCCATACTACTACTCCCACTTAATGCTCCTACTCGGTAACTAATGTGGAGTGAGCACTTCACGACATACATACACAATATCAACAATAAACAAGATAATTAGTTTCAAATCAATTCTTTTGTGGGAGTTAGCTTAACCGACAATGACCATGAGAGCTAGACATGGAATCCCGATTAACCCCTATCGGATGAGGGATCCTTACTTTCCTAGTGTAAGGTCATGCTTCTTAGCGTTTACATGGATTTTCCAATAGCTACACCTACACGGGCACATAGTTAAGGGATAAGGAGATTGCTACTAAGTAACTCACTCTCTACTAACGAGGAGTACTCATCTCAAGAGGTACTTTGGATTAAAACATCTCAACTCACGAAGTGTAATCCACCTCCCCTTCATATCCTCTCGGTGCTAGGCATAACTCCCCACGGATTTCTCAACATAATAGTCTATCTTAGAAAGCTCACTAGGAATGGAGAGGTTGCTACTAGACACTACATCTCAACTCACGAAGTGTGTCCACCTCAAGATTTCCACTCAACTTGGCATAATACATTCTTTAAAGTGTGTGTGTATGTGTACATGTGTACACCTTGCATATAAGCATCATCTCATCATCAACAAGTTCTACACATACTTTAACGTTGATTCGTCAAGTTACACACTCTACATGCTTCTCATAATCATATACTTCATTTAGACATAAACTAGGTCAAACATGAAATCAAGCTACACAAAACACAATAGAAGACCCATATACAATATATCTTCATTTAAAATATTAGACATTCAAGATTACCTACTCAACACATGCTAAACAACATCAAGTTCATCAATTAGCACCGCCACCCAAAAGGTGGACCATACCACTCAAATAGCAATTCATAATAAGAAATATACAATGAGAACAACTCATAAACAAATCAAACCATCATCACCCATAAGCAATTTATCAACATTTCACCATATTAAGGCCCTTAGGGCAGTAGATACACCAACATGACATACACAAGAAGACCCAAGTTCATACCCTACTCAAATCATGCTCACATAACCCCATCTAAGTCAAAAGTTAAAGTATGCATAAACAAGAGTTTCATGGAGTTTTAACATCAAAATCATCAATTTAAACCAAAATAAATACATTTAAACCATTAGAACTCAAATACAAGAAGACCCATACTAGAAATCAAAGATAGAAGAAGTTTGAGTTTAGAAACCCTTTTTGAAAACCATTTCGGGAAGTTGGCTTCTTGAATGAAAAGATGTTCAAGAATAGATACCATACCTCAATAAGAAAGACAAATTCAAGATTTTTTGATGAAGAGACACGTCCAACCAGCCCTCCTATCCTTCCTTGACCTCTAGCTTTCAACGGAGTCTTTCAGAGAGTTTTCTTTAGAGAGAGAGAGTTTGAATTTAGAAGTGATAAAGTCTTGTCTAGGTCTAGGGTTTAAAACTAATTTAATATAACCTAAATCCACCAAAATTATACACCTAGGGTCTTAAAAGACATGGGGTGTATTTACATAAAACACCCCAAGTTGGCAGCCACTTAACAAGCATTGGCAGGTCTCACCGACGAGACCTTCCTCGACAGACCGTCGCGGGTGCAACGGACCGTTGGCGGGGTCTCGTCGGGAAATACTTAGCTCCAAATGGAGCATGGCCAAGTTTCCAACTCACTGGTCCACGCGACGCCCTGGGTCGAATGACCAACGGACCGTCCCAAGGGTTGCCGTGGGCCACTGATTTGGCAGACTTTGCCCAAGTCTTGGGCCCTTAATCTAGGGCCCCTTGTGGGTCCTAGGTGGGTTTGTGACCGGACTTTAAACCCCTAAACTAAGTCGTCTAGGTCTTAGGAACATCCAATGCAAGATTCAAGTAAAACGAACATGTAAAACTCATCCAAACACACCAAGACACACAAGTACATTTTAAGGCATACCATCCGAACGTCATGGACGTTCTTGGTCGATTGAACTCCAAACTTAACCAAACCTCACACACTGCCTAAGGATACTAAACGAACTCCATTTAACTTAAAGTCGACTCAAGAAACAACCATGAGGCTCTAGTTCACCTTAGTTCATTTTGGGGCGTTATAAAATGTGCTAATGTTAATGAATGTGGTGACAACATGATATGAGACTAATGTAAAAGATGATAACAATCTCAAATGATCCTAAGTAAATGTTACCAAAATGTACTCACCTATGAGAGTGTAAAGTTAATGAAAAGACCAGTCTCTATGAACACTCTAATGAAAGTATTGAGATTAACACACTTAATACTAATGATGAGATGAGAAATCATCTATTGAGCTATGATGTCCTCATACTAGAAGCCAGCTTCCATGACGTATGAGTTGAATGTAATGGAACTTTATACTGAGCACCGACAGACTAGCTATGAGCGGTGATGCCTTCTTTCGGGAAGGGCGGAGGTTCACGTAACTCTCATGCGATGAGACTGTCCGACATGCCGGGTATGGTTCTCCTTATATCTCCTAGTCTTTGAACCTATACTTCCAATATAGGGATCTGGCGGGGTTAAATTCCCATGTACGCTAGCATGTTTTGGGTCACTTTGGCTGGTGATTCCACATCTTTTTGGTGTGGGGGAGACACTGGATTTCATGATGCTCACATGATCTATGTCGGTTAAAGTTAAAGTTCCCAATGAATGAATGAGGCCAGTCTCAAATGATGCACATAATGAAATGAACGATACCAAAGGTGTTAGGATAGGATAATCAATAGGTGAGCTAGACTCAAGTAATGACACTAGTTTATTCTTGATCATTGCACAGCAAACCCGATGAAAGTCTTAAACTACATCCTAGGTATAGCTGCTGTTCACACTAGCCTATGAAAGAATTGAAATAAAGTACGTATGAATGAATGAAGCAGACTCTATGTTTGCTAATGAAGACTCCCTAGTTGAGGTGTCATATGTTGAGCCCTCATTTTGGAAAGTCTTATTGTCAAGTCCATGATTCCAAGGTCTCATGGCATATGAATGAATGTTATAAAAGATGATATGTGCTATATGCAATATGATATGTGCTATGTGTAAGATGTTATGTGTTGTGTGCAATATGATAAGTATGATGATGCATGTTACTCTTATGGCATGACTTTCCTAATCCAAATTTGGAAAGCTCACTAACTTTCCTAATCCAAATTTGGAAAGCTCACTGACTTTCCTAATCCAAATTTGGAAAGTTCACTAACTTTCCTAATCCCAATTTGGCAAGTCCATTGACTTGACTTTCCCTAATCATGTTGTTAGGAAAGAGTTATTCTTACTCATTCATGTCCTTGGTGTGTTCTTGCATATACCCATACTTAGTACAAGTGTGTACTAATCCCATACAACTCTATAATTTTAGGTGTAGGCACAGGTGGACGCTAGAGCTTACAGGTTGACGTTGCAGCTATCCGGACGTGGAGCTTTCATCGGACTTGGTAGGCCCTCATGCTTTCGAGGATGTCTAATGTATTATCTAGCTTAGATGTAGGCTTTAGCTAGTGGAGCATGTTCCACTAGTGTTTCTTTCCACTTTCATTTCAAACTTTGTATTGGTGCCGTTTTTGCAAAAATACGTTAATGCAATTATGAACTATTTCTTTCATTTGATTATCTCTATATTAGATGGTTGATTTGTGAACGCCATGATGTTAAGTTTAAAATGTTTAGCATGAAATAAGAAAAATAAAAGTTCAAATTTTCCGCTAAAATAACCTAGATGAAGTAAGAATGACGTATATAGGCTTGTGTGCGACCTCTGAGAGGTCAACGACGCCGGTCTCGTCTGGGGTCTAGATTCCGGTCGTGACATATTCAAAAACTAGGGTTCATAGGTTAATTGATTTAAAATCTTCAATTTAATAACATTCAATCACTGATCAATTCTAAAAACTTTAATGCAAGACCCCATGCATAGATCGTGAAATTGAATAATTCAACTTTGACAACTTTAGGAAACATCTTTGAAAGTTGGTTCCTTGATGAATAGAGTTTTCAAGGATAAAAACCATACCAAAAAGAAGATAATTCTTCAATTTGATGAAGAATATTGTAACGGCCTGTATTTTTGTATGTGGTAGTTCTATTCATGTTATAG
>JAJJBR010000107.1:66103-153462 GCA_022817965.1 Solanum lycopersicoides | reverse complement strand
TTAATATTTTGAAAGACAATCAACCAAAAAAAAAAAACTAATTTTGAGGAAATGTATATGTATTGTTAACATTCAGTGAAAAGTCGATTTTTGTTGCTTTTGTTGTTCTTTTTGTTGCCATTTTGTTGATATGATTTTAGAAATATAGTATTATTCAGTTGTCCAACATATATTTCATTTGTTGGAAGATGTATCGTATGTTGCCACATTTTAGTGATATGTTGGTGCATATTCCAACATTCATCATATGTTGTAACATCTCAGTTATGCGTTAGGGCAACAAAATGGTCATCTATGGCGACATAAGATTCATCTGTGGCAATTTAGGATTCATCTGTGGCAACAAAAAATTCATTTGTGGCAATAATAGGTACATTTGTGTCAACATATGATTTATCTGTGGCAACATAAGAGTTATATATGGCAATAGAAATTTCATGTGTGGCAACAATAGATACATATGTGGCAACATAATGTTAATTTGTGGCAACATAATGTTATTATTATTTTATAATGAATTATACAAGAAGCTTCATCCATGACAACAACCCAATCTTTTATTGGTCTTGCTTCCTCTTCTAACATCAAATGCTCTTTTTGTTTATGCGAAGAATGTGAATAACAACATTGTTATTTTATTAGTCGTGTTAAAAAACTCACTGATATTTTCAAAGAAATGTTTCATAATATTGATGTCCAAAGATCCAAGAAAATTTCACAGCCTTTGAAGTGTAGGAGGTTGAAAAAATCTATTTCCCAAACACTTTCTATAATTAGTGAGAAGAGAAGGAGAAGAAGGCAAAGGAGGAGAAGGATAAGAAGGTAAAGGAGGATAAGGAGAAGGAGAAGCAAAAGGAGAAGGATAAGAAGAAGGAGAAGTAGAAAGAGAAGGAGGAGAAACAGAAGCAGAAGCAGAAGCAGAAAGAAAAAGCGAAAGCAAAAAAAAGAGAAGAAATTCGAAGTCGTTAGTTGTGATGTGAAGCGACAATATCCATTTGAAGGTTTTAACATTGACGGCGAGGGTCCAACTAAACTAATGTCATCCTTCTCGTAATGGATTTACAAGTATCATGCAAAAAAATAAGGTCATTCAACTATTATTAGTATTTCTTCTTGTTGTCCACTAAATAATTATTTATAATGATTACACAATTGCAGAAGACACAAGGACGATCACTACTTAGCCACTTACTCGAAACTTGATTTTGACCAACTTGATTTTGTAGTTGTATTTTCAAAAAATAAGGACTGATTCTACGTAATGTCTCAACCCAATAAGTTATGGACTGATGAGGTAAATCCATGCCCACTTTTATGTTTTGATTAATAAATGAATATATACAAATAAATTGATACAGAGATACACTTGTTTATTGCATCTGTGCAGTATGTGGATGTCATTGACAATGCTAGTGTTGTTCTCAAATATGAGGATAAAATCGTTGGCACTATGAAAGGGCTTGATATAGCTTGTGGACTGCCTTGACACTTGACAGATGATGTTTATGTCCCTGTAAATAGTAATGGGGACTTCCATTGGGTCTTGACAGTTGTTGCGTTGAAGGAAGGATGCATAAAAGTATATGATTTAATGTCCTCATCTAGGTCTAACAGAAAATTGTCCTTTGAGATTCAAAAGTTGTCTACAATGTTTCCAAAGTACCTTGAGTTCATTGAATTTTTTGAGCAAAAAGAGCGAACCAACTGGTCAGTTCTTGAATGTTACGAAGGAAAGAACAAATCTCACCCATTCGAAGTCAGACATGTTACTGGTATTGCCCAACAAGAAAGCAGTAGTCTGTATCACATTATTTTTTTGTCTTACGACTATCGAAATGTGATGTATTATATTTTCTAATTGATGATATACCATGCAGAGATTGTGGACTTTTTGTCACTGAATACGTTGAGTTTTTGAGTGATGGACTAGAAGTACCATCTTGTAAACTTAGTGCTGAAGCCCTTCGAATGAGATATGCTTCACTCCTATGAAATTATGGGATTTTAAAGGCTCAAAATGACGATGTTAGTAACAATGAAGACCCACAGAGGCCTAGACCTAATAAAACAAAAATCGATAAAAATGTTGTGGTTAACACCATTAATTAGATAGGTGGTTATGTATATCATTGTGAATTACCTTTCTGTTAATAAGTTATATAAAATAATTGGTGAAGTGTTAATTTTTGCTGATAATATTAATATAAATGATTTTTATGATTATTTTGATTTTGTAAAAATAAATGTCAATTATGATGGAAATGAAGAAATATGGTGTCTGTGGCAACATATATAACTTCTGTTGTAAAAAACGCCACATAATTATCTGCATGTGTACCAACAGAAAAAAGATACATGTGGCAACATATTCCACAGAAAGGAGATATGTGGTAAGATATGTCACAGAAAGGATATATGTTACATCATTATACTATACAATATATGTCACAGGAAGGTGGTGTGTGCCCCAACAGAACGTATATATGTGACAACATATGTCACACTTTGAATTGTCAAAATTCAAAAAAAAAAAAAAATTAAACGACTTTAATACAATCGTCACTTGATTTTCCCTCTCTCCCCTCTCTCCTCTTCTATAAAAGTCGTTTCATATTCCAAATTTTATTTATTTTTACTAACATCAGTTTTCTTTTCTCTTGTTTCATTTTTCTCATCCTCTCATTCCATTATTCCTTCCTTCACATATCATTGTTCTTGTGATATCTTCTAAAACATCAGTGGTAATCTATTGCGATCCTCTTCTATAGCAAGGCGTCGTTGTCCTCATCATTTCTAGTTTATCAGGTAATATTTAATTATGGTTTGAAATGCTTACTTGTTTGCTCTGTTTTAGTGGTTTTATCACTTTTTTGATTGGGTAGTTATTCTATTTTGAAATATTTTCTGATTTCAAAAAGCTTCATTTTTAGTTCGTTGGATAGGGTTTAGGGAGGATTTTGTAGTTTGTTTGTTGGTTCATGTGTGGCATTGAATCGTATTTGTTGTTTGTGTTGTTGTATATTGTGTTGTGTATTTCAAAAGGCTAAACTTCATTTGTAGGTCATGTGTGGCATTCAAATATTTTATTTTTGTGATTGCAGATACAAATATAATGGCTCCTGTCAAAAAAAAAAAATTAATACACTTAATACAATAAAGATTCAGAAGGAGGTTAGGACTAAAGTTCCTAGGAAGAATAATGAAAATACCACTCTTTTAGAAGAACTTTGATCTGAAGCAGTTTCTTCTTCTCAAGTAGAAGCAAAATTTTCTCAAAAAGAATATGAAGAAAAAGAAAAAGAAAAAGAAAAAAATGAAGTTGTTGATGATGGAGAAAGAGCAAAAGAAGTTGAGGAGGAAGATAAAGGAGAAAATAGAGAAGTAGTTGAGAAAGAAGAGGGAATACAAACAGAAGTTGAGGAAGAACAAGGAAAAAATATAGGAGTAGTTGAGGAAGAAGGAGGAAAAAATAGAGAAGTAGTTGTGCATGAAGAAGAAGAAGAAAAAGAAAGAAATGAAGTTGAGGATGATGATGAGATTAAAATTATCAATGTGGACACTTTTCGTGTGCATCTGCAGCCTAATGCTAATGGTGATGAGGGAAAATCTTTCAACAACTTCAGGGTTATCCTCAAGAGAAATAATTTGGAAGATTTTTTTAGAAATAGTTGTTTCGGTCATTTTCTTGATTTACCCGATGATACAACTCCACGTTTTTAAATGACCATGATTCATGAACTTCTGAGAAGAAGATTCATTTTTCAAAATCCCGAAAAGAAGGATGAGATTTTGATTAATTATTGTGGCATGTCAGTCTTCTTTGGCATAATAGAGTTTGCCATAGTTACAGGGTTAAAATGTCATCCTCATCTTGAGTCCGTCCCTGAATACATTGTCAAAAAAAAACCACGAATAAAAAATAAAGGAGTAAAAGAAGAAGCAAGACAACAACCACTGTCAACTGAGGTGCAGGATTTGATGTACCTTATTGGCAAAAGCTTCAAAAATTTTGACTTAATATATTTGTTGGAACACGAGGATACACCAAGGAAGCATAAGGAGTCATTGTGCTTAATTTGGTTTACACATAATATACTTTTGGCAAAATATCTCAACAACAACATACTGCTTAAATGGGTGAATTTCTGTTAGGATATTGAGGTTTTCAACAACTATCCTTAGGGTCATGAGAGCTTTGAATTAACTCTCAGATACTTGTTGAAACCTTTAGGAGCAAAGACCAGTAACTTGTTTGGCTTTCCATGTGCTTTCATGGTAAAACTAAATATTCTTAGTATTTTTATATTTATATTGAATAATTCAACATTTGATTTGTGACATATTTTCCTTTTTTTTTTATAGAATTGGGCATTTGAATTCATTCCTCATTTGACCCATCAAGTAATTGAAGAAGAACAGATCTCATCTCCAACGATATTGAGATGGTTGAGATAAAAAACAAAATCTACCAAAAATTGGCATATTCCAGATCTTTTTAGCTCTCCTCTTGATGCAGTAAGTTATTAGTATATTACACTCTTATGTTGCTACAGATGACTCTTATGTTGTTATATATGATTCATCTGTTGCAGCGCTACAGATGCCCACATGTGTCCACCTATCACACATTTGTAGCAATATATCACCCATCTGTAGCGGCATATGATACATTTGTGGCAACATGTGACACAAATATTGCTACAGATGCCCATATGTGTCAACCCATCACACATATGTAGCAACATATGACACATATGTGGCAACATATAACTCATCTGTAGCGACATATGCCATATCTGTAGCAACATATGACCCAAATATTCTTACGGATAACCTCATTTTTATAATTTTAGGTTGTGCATCCATGGCTTGTCCCGACAGAGAATAAATTGCAAATGCCATATCTAATTACTCAAGGGTTGGTTGAAGCCTTATTTGATCCTGTTGTGGATAGAGTTAAAATGGAATTGGCTGGAGCAACAACCATCAAAAGAGACAGAGTTGTTGATGAATTAGTTGTTTTTTATGGTGCTGGTGTTGGTGTTGGACAAGACCAAGGGGCTACCTCTTGTAGAAGATGTTGTGGCTTTATCTGTGAGAAGTGCAAGAAACAAGATGATGATTCTATCATGTATCTTCAAACATTGAGTCAAACTGTCAATGAATTTAAAAACAAGAGGGGGATCAAGGACATTCTATCAAAGAGTGTTCGACATCCATATACTCCACAAGCCAAGAGGGAAAAAAAATCCTTTGCCAAGGCAATACAAAATCTGAAGAAGAAGATGTTTGGAGAATTGTCAATGGCCGTAATAGAGGAAGTGAAGGACTACAAAAAGGTGAATATTTATAAGCGTGCGACTGTAGCGGAAAGAACCAAAGTGTTGAGTCTGAAGAGTGCAAAGGATGTTCAAATACAATACGACATGCATGTTTTTAAAGGACAAGATTTCAGGAACATGACAAACACGGATGTTTGGTGGGAAGACTAGGTAATTCTTCAATTTATAATGCGCGTTTGTTTTATCTTTTAAATGACTACTCTTTTTTAATTTTACTCTTTAATATTATTTTTTATTTTAGTATATTGATGAAATCCTTAACCTCATGCGTCAGAGGCATGAGACATAGCTGGATTACTATGATCCCAAAGATAGAATCCTGGATCTCAACTTCTATACCAACTTCCAAAAAAGATATAAAGAACTGAGTGATGAGGCAACAACAGTTGGTGGCAGAAGCCTTAAACAGTTAGGAAATGAGTTTGAATGGGATGAAGATATGATTGACTATGTCAGGGGCATTAGGCCATTTCCTGGAGGCATGGATTGGATTGGTGCAAAAAGGGTTTTGACAGTCATAAACCTGAACAAAACCCATTTTGTGACTCTTGAGATACTCTTGCACGAGGGTCGAATAAATGTTTATGACTGCCAGCTGATGGGTATGGAACATGCCGAGTTTTTGACATACATACCTACTTATGAGTGGAATTTCATTGACAAGTAAATTCCCCAGAAAAAACAAACCTGTCTTCGAAAAACTGCCCAAATTATTGAAGCAAAGTGGAAGAATGAAGCATTTGCCAGATGAGTTTCTCAATGAACCATGGGAATTTAAAGGTCAATTGGAACCCATGGTAAAAAATGAAACCAGAGCGGCGTGTGGGTCATATTCGCTTGCATTCATTGAACATTGATTAGCGAGATAGAGATTCAACCTCCTAAAACCCTGTTGTGTGACAATCTAGTTGGTCGAATGCAATGGGTTTGGGCTTATGGGATAGTATCTCGGAGCTTAAAGCCTTGACAATGATGTGTTTGTAATTAAAGACACTATTTTATGTTATCACTTATGTTATTTTATTTTAACTTATATTGAGAGCAAGTACATATTATGTGATGTGGATAGTTCTCATATGTAGAACATATGCCTCAAATGGTCAAACATTGCTACATAAGGGTCATTTGTAACAACATATGGATCATATGTAGCAACATATGACTCAAATTGTCAAACATTGCTACCTAAGGGTCACATGTAGAGACAAATGTGACATATGTTGCAACATATGCCTCAAATGGTCAAACATTGCTACATAAAGGTCATCTGTAGCGACATATTGTAATACTCCGGAAGTCGAAAGCCTAATCTAGAGCCTAACATGAGAGTTTAAGAGTTGTAACACTGTTTTAAGGCCAAAATAATGAATATAAGTCATTTAGGAAATTCTAGAATCAAAACGTCAAGGAACGTCCATGACGTCCGGAAACTAGTTCAAAAGGTGCTAGCGTGCCTTAGTCTATTTGACAAGGTTTTAAGAGTCGGAAAACGATGACATTTGGTGAAAAGGTGTATAACACGTATTAGAGTTGGTTTAGGGTCGAAATGTCCGGGTAAGACTCCCCAAGGACCAACCAAAGGGTCCTTGAGGAGGACCCTTACATTGTGGCTAAAAGTTGTCTTGGACAGTAGCCATCGACGACTTGCACGCTATGAGGCGTGGTCTAATCTACGGGGCGTCGATTTCCACCATCGACGAACACCTAGTAAATTTTGTGAAATGGTCATTTGCAAGTCTTTGACCAAGACTACGGATGTGCAGCACGGAGGAGGGCGTGGTCGTCGACTGACCTACGACCCTGTAACATTTCGAAATCCCAAAGTCATGTGGTAGGACTTAAACAGGCTCCTTAAGGTCTAAACCATTGATCCTGGCCAAATTAGACGTAGATGGAATCGTTGAAGTGTTTTGGAACCAAAACGTTCATAACGTCCGGTAAGTTGGTTCATAAGAGGGCTAGAGTGTCCTTTTAGTTTAACCAAGTTAAAGAGTTGGAATTTAGTAAAAGTTATAACAATAGGTGTAACACATAGTGTGGGATGGTTTCATGTTGGAAAAGTCAGGGTACGACTCCCCGAGGATCGACTAAGGGCTCTCGAGGAGGACCCTTGAGACAGTAGGCCACGACGGACGCCATGACGGGGCGTCGAGGCCACCGTCGTGCCAGCCTTAGCTGCTGGGAAGAAAGACTCCGCCTGCACAGTCTCTGACCAACGCGACGGACGTGCAGGACGGAGGGGGGCCTGTCCGTCACGCCCACGATGGCTCGTCGGCGGGGAGTCATCGTGGAGGGCCTGTAGTGTTTTCAGGGATTTAGGTTTTAGTTAATTATTTTATTAAGTGTCTTAGGGGTAATTAAGGGGTTAAGGGAAGACTAATTAAGTGACTTAAGACCCCACTATAAATACTCAACCTTCATTAACCTAATCACAATTCTCCAAACAAAACTCTCTTTCTTCTCTCTACTTTCTCTCTCTATAGGAAGACTCCATTGGAGAACAACTTGGGGAGATCATTGGGGGCTGATTTAGCACAAAATTTACCATCAAAACGTCATCAAACCTTAAGGTATGGGATCTAATTCACCTTTGAGATTCTTTCCTCAAAGGGCTCCTTCAAAGATTTTTCTAAAAGTTGAGTTTCATACGGGTTTCATCCAACTTCGAATTTGATTATATAAATTGAGTTGTTTAGGTATTATTTGAGTTATAATGAATATATTATCATGTATTGCAACTTGATTATGATGAATTGATTTAGTTTGATCTAGATTGTGGGTGATGACCCTAACCCTTAACCCTAGGTATTGGGATTGATATAAATTTGGGTTGGATTGATGTAATTGATCTAATTATTGTTTAAATCATCTTTAATGGTTGTTATTGCATTGATCATGAGAATATTGTAATGAATGGAAGTTCTTCATGCCTATTTCTTGAGTATTGAATATAGGGTAAGAAGATAGACTTTGATATCATGTTACCAAGCTTTGATTTAGTATTGCCTTGTGGTATAATGCTTTCTCTTAAATTAGTTCTTATGTTGACTATTGAATTACATTTGTACGACGACCCAAATTGGGTTGGTCTATGGGTTGATGGTAAGACCCTTATTGTTGAACTATGGAGAAGTACTTGTAAGTCTTGATTATCCTAATCCTTACTTCAAATTGTGAATTATTTGTCATCAAGTGATAAGGTTGTGTTGAAGTATACCTTGTTTAAGGTGATAGGTTGGTATGATGATTGAATTGAAATGCTTAGGTTGGTTGTGAGGTTGCCTAGGAGTACATGATATAGGGAAGTTGTTATGTAAAGATGTGCCCTATTGTGATGAGATGTGTAAGGGCTAACTTTACCTATATGAATTGTTAATGGAAGGATTATTTCTCATACAATTCTTATTGAGCTATGATGATGAATATACAAGGGTTTGACTCTACTATCTAACTAGGTTGAGATGGTTAATAAAGTTAGAGACTTTGATGTTAAGGGAACTTAGCCTAGCACCGAGTGAACTTGACATTGAGAGGTGTTGACTTTCCATGGAGGAATATTCACTATTTGTTCCTTTTAGAGTGTTGATTTCCCTTAGAGGAATACTCACCTATGGACCCACGTGAAGTGTTGACTTTCCTTGAGGAATATTCACTCACGAATTCTCATGAGGTGAGGCCCCATTACCAAATGGTATATAGAGGGAATACCTATCTCTTAGTTCTTGAACTATGTTGCCACCATAGGATACTAGCTAGTGGATCCACCTAGATAGCTACGTTTACGTTAGGTTCTACTTTGGCCGGTAGACCACCTTCCATCGGTGTAAGGTTTCATGACACCGGATTCCACATTTGCTCATGTGGTCTATGTCGGTTAAGGCAAGGTTTCCCTAAACTAAAATGAATGAATAAGATATAGACTAATCGAAGTAACTTGAAAGGGTTTGGCTATAGCTTAGGTAGGGGTATGCGACTCTACTTAAGCCTTGCACTAGTTGGCCTTGATGGGAGCTTTGAGAGGTCAATATTATGTATGTAAAGTAGTGATGTAATGTAAATGACTTTGTACATTGAATAACATGCTTATGAGTATAAGGTTGTTGCTTTTGATTAAAGAAGAATGTTTCATGAAATGGAAGAGTATGTTAGGTAAGGTTGATTGCTAATTGTAGTCTTGATAGGTTACTTGATTAAGTAAGAGCTATGGGAATTTACTTGATCATTGCACTTGTGACTTTATGAAGGGTATATTTAGTATATTTTGCTTTACTATGCTTCACTCGTATACATGTTTTATAATGGTTTTCTTAAATGTCCCTTTTTAAGTATATTTGATTGGTAATTGTATATGTGGTTCCATACTTAGTACATGTGGAGTACTAACCCCATTTCTTTCCCTTTTCCCAAACATTTTAGGTTCGGGTCGTTGATCTTGCTCCGAATTGCTGGAAAGGAAGACTTGGATCTCTAACCATCCAAGTGGTAGGTCCTCATTCTCCCGAGGGCGTTGCCGACATCTTACTCCTATGTTACTTAGTTACTATAGTTCTGTTTTGACTCATTTACTCATTTGAGACGATGTTGTATATGGCCTATATGTGGCTTCTTGTTTTGATGTAGGGCTATGCCCAAGATTTATTGTCTTTGATAGATGGTTTATGAGATGAGACGACTTTTATGACTATTACTTCTCTATTTATAAATGTGTGAAATAAAAGTAGAAGACTATGTAATCTTCGTATATGAACAAGTCTATGTATACTTGATATAAATATGACTATGTGTATGTAGAGGTCTATGTAAACCTCCGAGTAGTTATAGATAAAAAGTTTTAAATTCCTTCACATTTTTAATCGATGAATGCTATGACGAGGCTAAGAGGCTTGTCTTAGTCCTCAAAGAGGACGACGACGCTGGTTACGTGTAGGGGGTAAACCCGGATGTGACAAACTTGGTATCAGAGTATGAGGTTGAATATCCTTGATGTTAACGTCTCTCTCAACCACGTTATATAGGTTTGTATTCATAATTGTGAAGCGTGCCACACTTATGAATAGGAACTTATTTGATGCTTAGGAATCACTCTCATTGTTGGAAATCCATATCGTGCCTCTAGAATGTACATCGTATATGTATTTGCCTAAACCTTGTGTTTTGGTTATAGGAGATGAATACTAGAAGGAATGCAGCCAGAAGACTTGAGGAGAGATTGCTGCTGCGGGAATCCCTCCCCGTGGTGATCCAGTTCCTCCTCTTGAAGAGATTGTGTTGATGATCAGGTTCCCGATGATCCTCCACCTATGGCAGAGGCTCAGATGAGGGCTATTCTTGCTCAAATGGCTCAAGCCATGACTACTCAAGCTCAAGCCTCAACGGTGCAAGCCCAAGCCATGACTGCCCAAGCTAATAGGGATTTGGCACCTAGAGTTCATGAGCAAACTATGGCTTCCCGACTTAGGGACTTCACCCGAATGAATCCTCCTATTTTCTATGGGTCTAAGGTTGATGAAGACCCTCAAGAATTCATTGATGAGGTTTATAAGATTTTGTGTGCTATGGGGTTGTCTTCTAATGAGAATGCCGAGTTGGCCTCATACCAACTCAAGGATGTGGCTCAGACATGGCATGTGCAATGGAAAGACAATAGGCCACTTCAAAGTGGGCCAGTGACTTGGGAGTTGTTCAAAGGGGCTTTTCTTGATTGGTTCTTCCCTATAGAGATGAGAGAAACTAAGGTGGTGGAGTTCATCAATCTCCGCCAAGGAGAAAAGAGTGTTCATGAGTACTCTTTGAAGTTCATTCAATTGACTAAATATGCTCCTTCCTTGGTCTCCGATCCTAGAGACGAGATGAGTCGATTCGTGACAGGTGTGTCGGATGATTTGCAAGAAGAATGTCAATCGGCTATGCTTCATGATAACATGAATATTGGTCGTCTCATGGTGCATGCAAAAAGGGTTGAGGAGGCTAGAGCAAAAAGGAAGGATAAGGATAAGGATTCAAAAAGGGCAAGGTCTTTTGAGAATGGAACTACTAAAGATAGGTTTGGAATTCAAGACAAGCCTAGATTCAAGAAAAGGTTCTCAAATCAAGTTCCATCCAAATTTCCCAAGACTAGGGATTCTAAAGCCCCTAGGCCAAGAGTTGAAAAAGGAAAGGGTGGAAACTCGCTGAATGAGAAGCCTACGTGTTCTAAGTGTGGAAAGGTCACTCTGGAGAATGTTTGATAGGAACGGGGATTTGCTTTGGTTGTGGAAAAAGTGGTCATAGAGTGCGAGATTGTCCTAATGCTAAGGGACGAGAGAAGGGTGGTCAGCCGAGTGGTTCTAATGATGTTCCCAAAAAGAACCGTTTCTATGCTCTTCGATCGAGAGATGACCAAGAGGCCTCTCCCGATATGGTGATCGGTATGTTACAAATCTTTGCTATTGATGTGTATGCTTTGCTTGATCCGGGTGCTACTTTGTCTTTCGTTACTCCCTTAGTAGCTAAAAAGTTGTTACTTTACCCGATATTTTGCATGAACCTATTTTGGTGTCTACTCCGGTGGGTGAGTCAGTGGTAGCAAAAGAGTCTACCGAAATTGTCCTATCTCTATGCCCCATAGAGTTTCTCATGTAGATCTAGTTGAACTAGACATGTATGATTTTGATGTCATTTTGGTATGGACTGGTTGCATGCTAGCTTCGCTTCTATTGATTGTAGGACTAGAGTTGTGAGGTTTAGTTTCCCAAATGAACCCGTTTTTGAGTGGAAGGGTGGAATTCTCTTCCTAGAGGTCGATTCATATCATGTCTAAAAGCGAGTAAATGATCTCAAAGGGGTGTCTTTATCATATTGTGAGAGTCCAAGAAGTTGATTCCGAAATTCCTCCTATTGAGTTGGTCCCCGTGGTGAGTGAATTTACGGAGGTCTTTCCTGATGACCTTCCCGGCATTCCTCCCGAACGGGAAATCGATTTCGGTATTGATTTGCTACCGGAAACAAACCCTATCTCTATTCATCCTTATAGAATGGCTCCGGCCGAGTTAAAGGAGTTGAAGGCGCAACTTAAAGATTTGCTAGACAAGGGCTTTATAAGGCCTAGCATTTCTCCGTGGGGTGCTCCGGTTTTGTTCGTGAAAAAGAAGGATGGGTCCTTGAGAATGTGTATTGACTACCGCCAACTCAACAAGGTTACTGTCAAGAACAAGTATCCTCTTCCTCGGATTGATGATTTATTTGATCAACTCCAAGGAGCGAGTTACTTCTCCAAAATTGACTTGAGGTCAGGGTATCACCAGCTTAGGGTGAGAAATGAAGATATTCCAAAGACGGCCTTTCGGACTAGGTATGGGCATTATGAGTTCGTGGTTATGTCCTTTGGTCTCACAAATACTCCGGCGGCGTTTATGGACCTAATGAATAGAGTGTTTCGAAGTTACCTTGATGCATTCGTTATTGTATTTATCGATGATATCTTGGTGTATTCGAAAAATGAGGTTGATCACATGGGTCATCTAAGGGTAGTATTGCAAACCCTTAAAGAGCATAAATTGTTCGCCAAGTATAGCAAGTGTGAGTTTTGGCTGAGGTCGGTGGCGTTTCTTGGGCACATCATCTCTAGTGAGGGAGTTGAGGTAGACCCAAGGAAAACTGATGCGGTAAGAAACTGGCCTAGACCCTTGACCCCAACTGACATTAGGAGTTTCTTGGGTTAGCAGGCTATTATCGAAGGTTTGTAGAAGGTTTTTCATCCATTGCATCTCCATTGACTTCATTAACTCAAAAGGGTAAAAAGTTTGAGTGGTCGGAGGCCTGCGAGAAGAGTTTCCAACTGTTGAAAGATAGGCTTACTTCAGCTCCGGTATTAACTTTACCGGAAGGTTCTAAAGGGTTCGTTGTGTATTGTGATGCATCCCGCATAGGTTTGGGGTGTGTGATTATGCAAAATGGGAAGGTGATTGCCTATGCTTCACGGCAACTTAAGGTTCATGAGAGAAATTACCCCACTCATGACCTTGAATTAGCGGCCGTAGTGTTTGCTTTGAAAATGTGGAGACATTACTTGTATGGTGTTCATGTGGATGTTTTCACCGATCATAAGAGTCTTCAATATGTGTTTACTCAAAAAGAGTTGAATCTCCGACAAAGAAGGTGGTTGGAATTGTTGAAGGATTATGATATGAGTGTCCTATATCACCCCGGCAAGGCCAATGTGGTGGCGGATGCTCTAAGCCGTTTGACTATGGGTAGTGTGTCTCATTTTGATGAAGACAAGAAAGAATTAGTGAAAGATGTTCATAGTTTGACTAGATTGGGTGTTCGTTTAGAGAATTCTCTAAATGGAGGTGCCACGGTTCACCATAGCTCTGAATCATCATTGGTGGTTGAGGTGAAGTCCAAACAACACCTTGATCAACTATTGATGGAGTTGAAGGAATCTGTTCTTGGCAAGATGAATGAGTCTTTCTCCTTAGGAGGAGATGGTGTGTTGAGGTACCAAGGGAGGTTATGTGTTCCTGATGTTGATGGATTGAGGTATCGGATCCTTGAAGAAGCCCATGGATCCCACTATTCCATCCATCCGGGTTCTACTAAGATGTATCATGACCTTCGAGAAATATATTGGTGGGAAGGTTTGAAGAAGGACATAGCGGAATTTGTTGCTAAGTGTCCAAATTGCCAACAAGTGAAGGCGGAACATCAAAATCCGGGTGGCTTACTACAAGAGATCCAAATTCCTACTTGGAAGTGGGAAGACATTAATATGGACTTTGTGGTAGGGTTGCCTCGGACTCAAAAGTCATATGATTCTATATGGGTGATTGTTGATAGATTGACTAAGTCCGCTCATTTTATTCCCGTCAAGTCCACGTATTCGGCGGAGGATTATGCGAAGATCTTCATAAATGAGATTGTGTGTCGCCATGGTATTCCGTTATCCATCATTTCGGATCGGGGTGCACAATTCACATCTAGGTTTTGGAAGTCTTTTCAAAAAGGTTTGGGTACTAAAGTGAAATTGAGTACCGCCTTTCATCCTCAAACGGATGGTCAAGCGGAACGCACAATTCAAACTCTTGAAGATATGCTTAGAGCTTGCATTATTGATTTTAAAGGGAGTTGGGATAAGCACTTGCCGTTGGTAGAGTTTGCTTATAATAATAGTTTTCATTCGTCCATCTCCATGGCTCCCTATGAAGCCTTGTATGGTAGGAGGTGTAGGTCTCCTATAGGATGGTTTGAAGTTGGTGAATCATCGATCTTTGGTCCCGACTTGATTTATAGGACATTGGAGAATGTGCATATCATAAGAAATAGGTTACAAACAGCCTATAGTCGACAAAAGTCCTATGCCGATAATAGGAGAAGAGATTTGGAGTTTGAAGAGGGTGACAAGGTGTATTTAAAAATCTCACCTATGAAAGGGGTGGTAAGATTTGGCAAGAAAGGGAAGTTGAGCCCTCGTTACGTGGGTCCTTATGAGATTTTGGAAAGGGTTGGTAAAGTTGCCTATCGCTTACAACTACCTAACGACTTAGCTTCGGTTCATCCGATTTTCCATGTCTCGATGTTGAAGAAGTGTGTTGGGGATCCCGAGTCTATCCTTCCTATTGAAGGTCTTGGAGTCAAGGATAACCTCTCTTATGAGGAGGTTCCTATCCGAATCCTTGATAGGCAAGTGAAAAGATTGAGGAACAAGGAGGTGGTTTCCGTAAAAGTGTTATGGAAGAACCACCTAGTTGAGGGTGCGACATGGGAGGCCGAGGCCGACATGAAAACCCGCTATCCTCATCTTTTTGATGATTAAGGTTACTCTTTCTCTCTAATGATATAAATAGAGTAGATTTTGTGTATTCTTGATGCTTTGGTGAAGTTTCTTCAAAAATCTTACCTTTGAGACTTCACAATGAAGCACTGTAAGGTGACCTAAATAAATTTGAAATTTGTCTTGCTTCTTGCATATTTGAATCAAGTCGTGTATGTGATATAGTGAATCCTTGTGGATGTTATATTAAGCATATTGATAAGATGAACTTTGTGCTAAGTGACTTGTATATCAACTTATTGAGCTTATATGTGTTGTGAGTAGAAAGTATCTCATGAGGAAACTTTGAACTTATGTATGATAAATTGATGTTTTGAAGTGTTTTATTGAAATGATATGATTCATGTTAATTGAATATTGTGAATTGGTTGAGCTGCTAGTCTTGAGTCTATTCCCTCATTTAAAGAGTGTTTAGTGTCATTCGGGGACGAATGTTCCTAAGGGGGGAATAATGTAACATTTACGAAATCCCAAAGTCATGTGATAAGACTCAAATAGGCTCCTTAAGGTCTAAACCATTGTTTCTATCCAAATTAGGCGTAGGTGGAGTCATTGAAGTGCTTTGGAACCAAAACGTCCATAACGTCCGGTAAGTTGGTTCATAAGAGGGTTAGAGTGTCCTTTTAGTTTAATCAAGTTAAAGAGTCGGAATTTAGTAAAAGTTTGTAACAATAGGTGTAACACATAGTGTGGGATAGTTTCATGTTGGAAAAGTCAGGGTACGACTCTCCAAGGATCAACTAAGGGCCCTCGAGGAGGACGCTTGAGACAGTAGGCCACGACGGACCCAATGACGGGGCGTCACAGGCGCGATGGGGCGTCGAGGCCACCGTTGTGCCAGCCTTAGCTGATAGGAAGAAATCCTCCTCCTGCACAGTCTCCGACCAACGCGACGGACGTGCAGGACGGAGGAGGGCCTGTCCGTCACGCCCACGACGGCGCGTCATCGGGGAGCCGTCGTGGAGGGCCTGCAGTGTTTTCAGGGATTTAAGTTTTAGTTAATTATTTTATTAAGTGTCTTAGGGGTAATTAGGGGATTAAGGGAAGACTAATTAAGTGACTTAAGACCCCACTATAAATACCCAACCTTCATTAACCTAATGACAATTTTCTCAAAACAAAACTCTCTTCCTTCTCTCTACTTTCTCTCTCTATTGGAAGACTCCATTGGAGAACAACTTGGGGAGATCATTGGGGGCTGATTTAGCACGAAATTCACCATCAAAACGTCATCAAACCTTAACGTATGGGATCTAATTCACCTTTGAGACTTCTTTCCTCAAAGGGCTCCTTCAAAGATTTTCTAAAAGTTGAGTTTCATATGGGTTTCATCCAATTTCGAATTTGAGTATATGAATTGAGTTTTTTAGGTATTATTTGAGTTATAATGAATAAGATTATCATGTATTGCAACTTGATTATGATGAATTGATGTAGTTTGATCTAGATTGTGGGTGATGACCCCTAACCCTTAACCCTAGGTATGATATTGATATGAATTTGAGTTGGATTGATGTAATTGATCTAATTATTGTTTAAATCATCTTTAATGATTGATATTGCATCGACCATGAATCTATTATGGTGAATTGAAGTTCTTCATGCCTATTTCTTGAGTATTGAATATAGGGTAAGAAGATAGACTTTGATATCATGTTACCAAGCTTTGATTTAGTATTGCTTTGTGGTATAGTGCTTTCTCTTAAATTAAGTTCTTATGTTGACTATTGAATTGCATTTATGTGATGACCCAAATTGGGTTAGTCTATGGGTTGATGGTAAGGCCCTTTTATTGGTGAACTATGGAGAGGTATTGGTAAGTCTTCATTATCCTAATCCTTACTTCAAATGGTGATTAATTGTCATCAAGTGATAATGTGTATTGAAGTATACCTTGCTTAAGGTGATAGGTTGGTATGATGATTGAATTGAAATGTTAGGTTGGTTGTGAGGCTGCCTAAGAGCACATGATATAGGGAAGTTGTTATGTAAGATGTGCCCTATTGTGATGAGATGTGTGAGGGCTAACTTTACCTATATGAATTGTTAATGAAAGGATTATTTCTCATACAATTCGTATTGAGCTATGATGATGAATATACAAGGGTTTGACCCTACTATCTAACTAGGTTGGGATGGTTAATAAAGTTAGAGACTTTGATGTTAAGGGAACTTAGCCTAGCACCGAGTGAACTTGACATTGAGAGGTGTTGACTTTCCATGGAGGAATATTCACCATTTGTCCCTTATAGAGTGTTGATTTCCCTTAGAGGAATACTCACCTATGGACCCACGTGAAGTGTTGACTTTCTTTGAGGAATATTCACTCACAAATTCTCATGAGGTGAGGCCCCATTACCAAATGGTATATAGAGGGAATACCTATCTCTTAGTTCTTGAACTATGTTGCCACCATAGGATACTAGCTAGTGGATCCACCTAGATAGCTACGTTTACGTTAGGTTCTACTTTGGCCAGTAGACCACCTTCAATCGGTGTAAGGTTTCATGACACCGGATTCCACATTTTGCTCATGTGGTCTATGTCGGTTAAGGCAAGGTTTCCCTCAACTAAAATGAATGAATAAGATATAGACTAATCGAAGTAACTTGAAAGGGTTTGGCTATAGCTTGGGTAGGGGTAGGGGACTCTACCTAAGCCTTGCACTAGTTGCCTTGATAGGAGCTTTGAGAGGTCAATTTTATGTATGTAAAGTAGTGATATAATGTAAATGACTTTGTACATTGAATAACATGCTTATGATTATAAGGTTGTTTCTTTTGGTTGAAGAAGAATGTTTTCATGAAATGGGAGAGTATGCTAGGTAAGGATAATTGCTAATTGTAGTCTTTATAGGTTACTTGATTAAGTAAGAGTCATGGGAATTTACTTGATCATTGCACTTGTGACTTTATGAAGGTTATAGTTAGTATGCTTTGCTTTGCTATGCTTCACTCGCATACATGTTTTATATTGATTTTCCTTAAATTTCCTTTTCTAAGTATATTTGATTGGTAATTGTATATGTGGTTCCATACTTAGTACATGTGGAGTACTAACCCCATTTCTTTCCCTTTTTCCCAAACATTTTAGGTTCGGGTCGTTGATCTTGCTCCGAATTGCTGGAAAGGAAGACTTGGATCTCTAACCATCCAAGTGGTAGGTCCTCATTCTCCCGAGGGCGTTGCCGACATCTTACTCCTATGTTACTTAGTTACTATAGTTCTGTTTTGACTCATTTACTCATTTGAGACGATGTTGTATATGGCCTATATGTGGCTTCCTGTATTGATGTAGGGCTATGCCCAAGATTTATTGTCTTTGATAGATGGTTTATGAGATGAGACAGCTTTTATGACTATTATTCTTTACTATATAAATGTGTAAAATAAAAGTAGAAGACTATGTAATCTTCGTATATGAACAAGTCTATGTATACTTGATATAAATATTATGTGTATGTAGAGGTCTACGTAAACCTCCGAGTAGTTTATAGATAAAAAGTTTTAAATTCCTTCACATTTTCAATCAATGAATGCTATGACGAGGCTAAGAGGCTTGTCTTAGTCCTCTAAGAGGACGACGACACCGGTTACGTCTAGGGGGTAAACCCGGATGTGACAATATGCATGCTAACAAGTAGTATAGGTCATGGTTTCTAAATGAAAGGTAGTTCTCATATTCACTAATGTCTACTATTATGCATGCTAAGCTTGAGTCCCTGAAAGTGTGTTATGAACAAGTGTTATATGGTATAATGTGAAGTATGTGGTATGATGAAGTATGATTATACCTAGTGTCTAATTGTGTTTATATGAAAGCATGGTTCATATAATTACATTTATACCCTTATGCATGAATGAAATGATGTATGCCCATGTGTGGCATTTATGTGTTATGTGAAAGGTTTGCTCACATATAAGTATATAAACACACATGAATGATGCTCTAGTCAATAGAGGAGCCTTGAAAGATGTGCTCAAGTGTATCCTTAACTAGATAGTGCTAATACATATGCTATGTCCATGTGAAAGGATTTCTCACATGATTTAGGTTGATGAACTCTCATCTATGACCTATGAGCTAAGCATATGAGGGGATGACTCTCCTAAGCCTATGTTTTATAAATAAACGATAATAAAGGCTATAGTTTACCTAAAGTAAAATGGACAATGGAAGTAAATGACTAGGACCCTAACTAGGATGACTTAAGGGAGGTTACTTAGGATAGGTGGAAGTAATGAACCCATCTATACATTGCACAAGTAGCTCCTTAGTAAGTCCTAGGGAGGTGTTCTAATGTGTATGATTATGCTCATGTCTTTATGCATGACATTGTAGTAAATGTCTACTTGTTATGAAGATGTGCATGGTATAAGTCTAAATGATGTGAACTTGTCGCTATATGCATGATGTTGGTATTGATGACTATATGATGAAGGTCTTTCCTAGCTTGGATGAAGTTGCCTTTACTTGTTATGATGATGTACGAAGCGTTAAGGCTTGTGGTTTCATGATAGGTTTACTAAGTATATGTGAGGTTATGGCTCTTTACATGTACATTGCACTATTAGATTTAGATTGGGGACATGTGTAAGGTCTTGTAATGATTTATGTGAAATAAAGCAAAAATATATGCAAATGTATGTAGCTTACTATATAGCCAATGGAGTCTTGATTTAAATGTGTCTATGAGGTATTATGCTTATATGATGACATGTGTTGGCTTATGTAGGTTGTATGTATGCTTTCTTTGTAACATTAAGGTGATGCATTGCACCAAATATCATTAGAGGGTTACTTGGGAGGTTAATGAATAAAAGAAAAGATAATTCACTGTAAATAAGGAAATAGCTCACTGTAAAGTGACCTCAAATGTGCCTTAAATTCTATATGTGATTTTCTATGATGTTTGGCCTTTGAATATGTCTATATAAAGTATGTGAATGATATAAATGCTTTTGTATAAAGGTTTTACGAAGATTTACTCAAAAAGACATGAAGTATGATTTCAAGAAAATGCCCCTTTTAAATGCATGTTTTTGCATGGTTGTCATACTTAGTGGATTCTTGTACTAATCTCATTCTTCTCTACTTTTTACACAAAGTGTAGGTTATGGATGCTTAAAGAAGGTCTCTAAGGTGAAGGGCTTGATATGTGATTCCCAAGCTTAAGGAAAGGAATCCTTAAGTTCCAAGGATCTCCTAAATTAAGGTTTACTGTAAAGTGTAGTATTATTGTACTTATGTATTATGTTGTAAGGGACGTGTCCCTAAAGTACTCTTATGATGTTGAGTCTAGGATGGAAAAGAGACCTAAGGTATAAATATGTATTATGACTTATATTTTATAGATATATGAAGTGATGTTTCTAGCATATGATGTGGTATGGAAGTTTTAAATTTTCCGCTAAATTTACTATGACAATGCAATGAATGATAACTATGGGCTTGTATAAGACCTCCGAGAGGTTAAGTATGCCATGTTACTTCTAGGGGGTGCTCCCCGGATGTGACAAACGTGGTATCAGAGCATGAGGTTTATAAAGTGGTTTTAGGTTCTAAAAGTCTCATATTGCCAAATATAGTAGAGTCTCGTTTCATTGGTGGTGAGTCGCAACATCATCAAATGATATGAGAGGATATAAGACGATAGAGTTTCCCTTTTTCATCATTCTCATATTGTGCCATAGAACTTAACTCTATAAGATCTCTCTCTTATGTTGTCTTGTCCGGTGGTCTTTTAGATGTGATTGCTTTGATGAGATGGTATCTTATATGCTTGAGGGAGAAAAGATTACTTAATGCTTAACTTGGTTTTATGGTTGGATGAGTATGTGTGAAGGTGGATTTTGGCATGTTTGGTTGATATGATGCCCTTTGAGGCTATATATGAAGTTTTTGTGAAATGGCATGTTATGTTGAAGAATGTGTGTCATGATATAGTTAAAGCATGTTAGGAGTTATTATGGTTAAAATGAGTTTCTTTTGGAATGATGTGTTACTATATGGTTTTACATGTTGGTAGCTTACTAATACGATTTGAGCTTGAAATGTGTAGTGACTACCTATAGAAGCATGCTACCCTAACAATATGTGCCTAAAAGTGTTCAATGCTTTCCTTTCTATATATGTGGTCCTTGATAAGTTGCCTAGTAGTAATTGGAGTCCTTTGTATAGATTTGATCCTAGGTGTGAAGGTTGTACGCTTGTCTTGGTAGGGTGATGATGTGGGTTTTAGTGACCTAGAAGTCACCTTACTGTAATGTCAAAATAAAAAGAAGAAATTTGAAGAATAAGTCCCCTCTATTGTTTCCCCTAATGTTGCATGACCTTGGTGTCTATTGTATTGTTAAAAACCTTATGTGGTTGCATAACATGACTTAACTTGAAAATTTGGGGGATAATTTGCATAGATGATAAGGTTTAGAATGCATTGGTTGACTTACTGTAATTCCTTCTAAGGTGGTAATCACTTTTAAGTGATGAAAATGAAGGTTGTAAAGTTAAGATCATCTTAAGGTTGGGTTAAGTTACTCTTAATTGGGTTTACCCCAAGTGGATCATGGTGATGGAGTAGTAAGGTTGTAGATATTTTCTACTTTGTCCTTCTATTTTTGCTTGAACTTGAAACTAATGAATTCTTAGTAAGCTTGTTCATGAATAGAGTTTTGCATAAAGTATGAATTGCATGAACTTTATATGTTTGGTATGTATTAATTGACATTACCTTAAGGATATTTTTAAGATTCCAAAGTGCATGAAGGGAAATTTGATAAAAATCCATGTTTTCTCATGTGTATTTTGCATCTTAACATGCTAATTGCGAATTTGACTTCATGAGGTAAGATAAGAAACATGGTTGTAGTCACTTGTGAGGTGTAATGTTTAGCCTTATAATGAAAAGTTGAGTCTCTTTAAAATATAAAGTGTTGAGTCTCTTCGAAACTATGTGATTTGTATGGTTTGGAAAGCATGATTGTAGGCTCACTCTTAAAAGGTGAAAACATGATTATCTAAGTGTTCATGTGTGTGCCTACGATTTGTGTGATGTATGGTTTGGAAAGCATGATTGTAGGCTCACTCTTAAAAGGTGAAAACATGATTATCTAAGTGTTCATGTGTGTGCCTACGATTTGTGTGACTTTTCCCAAATGATGCTTACTGTGAAGGCTATTGCTATGTTAGAAATTGACATTTTGTGAAATGGCTTCCTATTTGTTGTGATATTCTTGGTGTGACCTACCATTCAGACTTCACTAGAAAGGAAACATGAGCATTCCTTGGTTTAAAAGTTGAGAATTTCTCCTTTTAAAAGGAATTGGCCTTGTACTTTGCTTAGGTGTGAACTCATGATACATGTAAGTGTGTTGAGGAGAAGTACATTCCTATATGGACACGACTAAGCATGGTATGGTTTAGTTTGACCTTCATGGCACTAGGTCTAACTAATAAAGATCTTTGTTGATTCAATTAACTCAAGTCTATGTGCATTGAAGTATGAGGGCATAATTGTTTCTTGAAGTGTTGTTGAAATCTGCCTAAGTGTGGCTTAAAGATGGCTGCAAGATGAGATCATAATGAATTGAAGTTTAATGACCATGTTATAACTAGGAGAAGGATGTTCCTCCCATAAACATGATAAGAGCCTTTGTGTTTGATGCATTAAAGAGTGAGTGAATGAAAGTTTTGCTTGCTTGTGTGCATTGAGTGCTAAAATGATTTGAAGATGTGTTCCTTGTACGTTTGGTGCATTAAATTATATGTGATGATGTTATGAATGTGATGAACTGATCTATGATTCACTGAAGTCCTTGTTGTAATTAAAAGTGCTCCAAGGGTTGACGAATGTTCCCATGTCGGGGATATTGTAAGACCCCCAAAATGAGTTAGGGTGTATAGAGACTAACATGTTCGTCATAAGAGTCTAAGGTCCTAAAATGTCTTATAATATGGTTTTTAGGCATTATGTAAAGTTTGAGGTGATTTGGAAGTCAAACGTCAAGGGACGACCAAGACGTTCGACGACTAGTCACCTATGTGCCTCATGTGTCTATACGTGCTTATATTTGTATGTCATGATCTTATGAAGTCTTAAAATGAGTTATAATTATGTTTATAGTCAGTATTTGGAGTTTCGTGAAGTTTGGAGGTCAAACGTCCAAGAACGTCCAAGACGTTCGAAACTTAGCCCTTGAGACGTCCAAGTATGTCTTTATGGGGCCTAGCATGTTTGGAGGTGTTTTACGCGTGCATTTTGGGTAAAACTTGCATGGAAGGTCCTTGACTTATCAATGTGCATATTTACATTGGAAACACCTGGATACGACTACTCAAGGGCCCCTCAAAAAGGTCCCACAACAAGTACCCAAAGTTGTCGAGACACTGCCTTGGCAGTGTCAATCGACGAGCCAAATGACGCCTCGTCAGTCCACCAACTCCCCGTTGGTGAGGTGTCGTCGATGGAAAATTATCATGTGCAAGGATCAACCAAAGAACAACTCAAGGTCCAATTGGCTGAAGCCACTGACGGCCCGTCGATGGACTTACTGGCCAACGGTGGTAACCGTCGATGGTGGCCTGCGACTGCCTCATTAAAGGGGTGAATGGGAAATTCACCCCACGTTCTAAGCTTACCCTAATAGGTTTATTTAACTATTTTTGGGTGTATATAAGTGATCAAAAACATGATCAACCCATTCTCAATCCCTTCTACACAAATTAGACTTTCCCTCCAAAAATATTCTCCCTAAAAACCTCCATGGATGGTGAAGCTCAAGAACAGCTTGGAGCATGGATTCCTATGGGTTCTTCATCAAGTTTTAGAGGTTTTCTTCTAGACAAATGTATGGTGATCCTTCATCTCTAAGTAACCTTTCACTTGGAGAGTTAATCTCAAAGTTTTTAAAAGAGATTTCATGATCAAACATCTCCTTCTTCAATCTAGCCATGGGTTGTTTCTAAAAACGTTTTTAATGGCTTAATCATGATGAATTGATGTTAATGTATTGGTTTTAACGTTGAATTGCTTATATCTACTGACTAGTACGTGAATTGATGATGAATTATGTGTTTTTGGATAAATGTGAAGTGATGCTTGAATACTTGATCTCTACTTTCTATTGATTGTTAAAGTATGGACTTCACTGTAACATCTATTCTATAGTACATGTATATAGATTTGTTTATGTAAAGTTAAATGTAGCTACTGCCTTATATTGATGTTATTGATGAATTGTGGGTATAAATCCTTGATGATAAAACAAAAAGGATTATTGGTAAGGATTGATTTACATGGTCTTAGCCTATAGATTTACAATGCTATGTATATGATGTGATCTAAGTTCTAGAGTAGATGAAGCATGATTTAGACTCTATTATTATGTCTTTATATACTTCTCTAGATTGGTATTATTAGTATATTATGAAGGTTGATTATGATGATCAAAGCAAGGAATACTAGTAAGTGATCTATGTCTCTCTACTTTATAGTGTATTGGTGATGTAGTGTACATGTTATAGTATGATCTTGTAGTGGCTTGTGCATGGTTTCTTTTATAATTAAAGTACATATAGCTACTGCCCTATATATGAATTTTGATGAAAAAGGTGTATTGATCAATGATGATCAAAAGTTGATGAATTGGTAAGAATGACTCTTCTTCTCTACTTTCTTATAGTATTGATAGTTGATAAAGTCTTATATGGAATTGTGTGGTATGGTCTACTTATGTTGGCGGTGTTTACTTTATTTCTAAGATATATGTAATGTGATCATGGACTTAAAAACAATTGTGATATGAATGTGTGGTGGTGGTGGTGATCACCAAATGTGAAGTCTATGTCTACTTTTCTATTGTAGTTGTGATCTAGGTTGTATGGCTATTGTATAAGCATGTGTATATATATGTTAGGGTAAAATGGAGGTGCTGCCATTGATGAGTTAAAATGTTTAAAGTATCCCCTACTAGATATACCCTTATGTGAATGCATGAATAGCAAAACTTAGGAGTCTTAAGTGTAATATGAAGTTGACTTGTCTCCTATGCTATTGTGTGTTGTGTGGTCTATGCTTGAAAGTGTATTGTGGTCTTAAGAGGGTGGCTGCCTCAATGTGTTGTTGATAGTCATTATGTGATCATGTTGACCAACTCACACACACCCTCACTCTATATGCATGCTTACAAATAGTATAGGTCATGGTTTCTAAATGAAAGGTAGTTCTCATATTCACTAATGTCTACTATTATGCATGCTAAGCTTGAGTCCATGAAAGTGTGTTATGAACAAGTCTTATATGGTATAATGTGAAGTATTTGGTATGATGAACTATGATTATACCTAGTGTCTAATTGTGTTTATATGAAAGCATGGTTCATATAGTTACACTTATACCCTTATGCATGAATGAAATGATGTATGTCCATGTATGGCATTTATGTGTTATGTAAGAGGTTTGCTAATATATAAGTATACACACACACATGAATGATGCTCTAGTCAATAGAGGAGCCTTGAAATATGTGCTCAAGTGTATCCTTAAATAGATAGTGCTAATACATATGCTATGTCCATGTGAAAGGATTTCTCACATGATTTAGGTTGATGAACTCTTATCTATGACCTATGAGCTAAGCATATGAGGGGATGACTCTCCTAAGCCTATGTTTTATAAATAAATGATAATAAAGGCTATAGTTTACCTAAAGTAAAATGGACAACGAAAGTAAATAACTAGGAAACTAACTAGGATGACTGAAGGGAGGTTACTTAAGATAGGTGGAAGTAATGAACCCATCTAGACATTGCACAAGTAGCTCCTTAGGAAGTCCTAGGGAGGTGTTCTAATGTGTATGATTATGCTTATGTCTTTATTCATGACATTGTAGTAATTATCTACTTGTTATGAAGATGTGCATGGTATAAGTCTAAATGATGTGAACTTGTCCCTATATGCATGATGTTGGTCTTGATGACTATATGATGAAGGTCTTGCCTAGGTTGGATGAAGTTGCCTTTACTTGTTATGATGATGTATGAATTGTTTAGGCTTGTGGTCTCATGATAGGTTTACTAAGTATATGTGAGGTTATGGGACTTTACCTGTACATTGCACTAGTAGACTTAGATTGGGGGAATGAGTAAGGTCTTGTAATGACTTATGTGAAGTGAAGCAAAAATATATGCAAATTGATGTAGCTTACTGTAAAGCCAATGGAGTCTTGACTTAAATGTGTCTATGAGGTATTTTGCTTATATGATGACATGTGTTGGCTTATGTAGGTTGTATGTATGCTTTATTTGTTACCTTAAGGTGATGCATTGCACCAAGTATCACTAGAGGGTCACTTGGTAGGTTAATGAATAAAAGAAAAGATAGTTCACTGTAAATAAGGAAATAGCTCACTGTAAAGTGACTTCAAATGTGCCTTAAATTATATATGTGATTTTATATGATGTTTGGCCTTTTAATATGTCTATATGAAGTATGTGAATGATATAAATGCTTTTGTATAACGTTTTTATGAAGATTTACTCAAAAAGGCATGAAGTATGATTTCAAGAAAATGTCACTTTTAAATGCATGTTTTTGCATGATTGTCATACGTAGTGCATTCTTGTACTAATCCCATTGTTCTCTACTTTTTACACAAAGTGTAGGTTATGGATGATTGTAGAAGGCCTCTAAGGTGAAGGGCTTGATATGTAATTCCCAAGCTCAAGGAAAGGAATCCTTAAGTTCCGAGGATCTCCTAAATTAAGGTTTATTGTAAAGTGTAGTATTATTGTACTTATGTATTATGTTGTAAGGGTCGTGTCCCTAAATTACTCCTATGATGTTTAGTATATGATGGAAAAGAGACCTAAGGTCTAAATATGTATTATGACTTATATTTTATAGATATATGAAGTGATGTTTCTAGTGTAAGACCTCGAAAATCACTTAGGTTATCTAGAGCCTAACATTGTTGTCAAGGTGGTATAATGTCCTTAATGTGACTATAATGTTGTATTGAGGCAGTAGCTAAAGTATTAGGTGCATTGGAAGCCAAAGGTTAAGGGTCAACCAAGACGTTCGACGACTAAGTCACCTAAGTGTCTCATGTGAGGGCCTATGTGTGTATGTGTATATTATGATGTTATAAGGTCTTAAATGAGTCTAATATTATGTTTATAGGTAGTGTGTCAAGCTTTGAGAAGTTTGGAGGTCAAACACTTAAGAACGTTCATGAAGTTCGAAAGATATGCCTTGAAATGACCTTGTGTGTCTAGGCATGTTTCGTCGAGTTTTACGTGTTCGTTTTGAGTGAAATTCATGTGTGAGGTCCTAAACTCGTATACATTCATGTTTGAGTTGGAAACGTCCCGGAAAACATCCCCAAGGACCAACCAAGGGTCCTTGAGGAAGGACCCATGTCGGAGGCCAAGACAGCCCAAGGCAGCCTCACCTGCGGAAGCCAATCGACGGCTAGTGGGCTGGTCGACGGTCCGTGGGTGATGGGAGTGGGTAGGTACTTATCCTGGGTGGCTAATATACCTATACCAAGCCTCTGAACCCATCTACGTAGGACAGTACGGCCCGTAAGTTGACCTATGTCCCGTCGATGGGCAGACCGTCGATGTTGAGACCATGTCCCAGACCACGGACCAAAGGACGGTCCGTAGGTCCAAGGATGGTACGTCGATGGTACCGTAGGTTGGGACTTGGACTGGTAAAGGTTGAGGAACCACGTCCAGCCCCTGAACCAATCGACGGTAGGACAGGACGGTCCGTTTGTGGACAAACGGTCCGTCGACTACCTCGTCGATGGTGCCAAGTTCTGCGTGCAGTTTCACTGTAAGTTGAGGGGTGAAATTGTAATTTCACCCCACTTCTAAATGTAAGTTTTGGTGGTTCTCGAAGGGTATAATTGGTATTTTAAGGGTGGTTTAAGGCTTTAACACTTAGAAGATTTCATTCTTCACAATCAAAACCCCAAAATACCTTAGAAATTCCCCAAGACTTCATTGAAGTCCAAAATCAAGGAAGAGCTTGGTGTGACATTTTAAGTGGATAATTCTTAATCAAATTGAAGAATTAGCTTCATTGAGTTATGACTTTTGATCCTTGAAACTCGTTTCATCAAGGAGCCCAACTTCAAAGATGTTCTCTAAAGTTCTCAAAGATGAATTGTCCAATTTCATGATTCTAACATGGGTTCTTGCATTAATAATTTTCAAACGTCTATTATGGATTAGATTGATGTTGTATTGATTATTTTAACTCAATTTAACTATGAACCCATGTAATTGATGAACCTTAGATTTTGACTAACTTATGGGTTACTTGATATTGGTCTAATGTTGATGAATTCATGTGTAGTTTCTTATGGGCTTTATCATGGTGTAAGAATTGTATTCAATTCTTATAAAATTGGTATTAGATTGTTGAATATATGTTGAATTGGCTTAGATTTCATTGATTTTCATAATTGTGTATTGAATTGGTGTTCATGGCCATGGGTAAGGGCCTTATGATGTTGAATTGGGTGATTTGGTATTGGATTGAAGTGTTGATGATGAAGTGGTGGTACGCTGCCCTATTTCTTCTTATTCATGTTAATTATACTTCTATTATGTTCTGATTGGTTTGGTCCACCTTTGGTGGCGGTGTTATGTGAACTGATATGGCCTTATCGGCGTTATTTTAAGTACATTGATAATCATGGCCTTGTCGGCAACTACTTGAAGTTATATGGCTATTTGTGTAGTTTATTTAGTGATGTATGATCATATCTACCTATATGTGAAAGTATGTGTTAGAATATTGATACTATCTAGGTAAATCATGTTGTTCTAGGACTATGTGTTAAGTGTATAGTCTTAGAGTTGATATATGGTTGTTCCTAATTTGGTTATATGAGTCTATAATGATTATGTAGATGATTTTAAGGTAATTAATAGGTTGACTAAATATTGTTAAGGGTCATTCCTAGGTGTCTAAAAGATGATATGCTATATGAGCTAAATGGAAGTATGTGGTGTCTTGTTTATGTAGACTTGTGTCCCTTACTTGATGCTTATGTGAAGATGTGATGTCTTCACTTAGGAACCTAAAGGGTCTTAGTCTTGAATAAATCAATATAGGTGAGACCTTGAATGATGATACAAAGGTCCTTTATGTGGAACCTTGAACAAAGTGGTAAGGTTATGAAACCTGAAGTCGAAAGCCGTAATGGTATCCTTCATGTAATGAATGATGGACTTAAGGTTGATTGGATGGAACGACATCACATCAATCCTTTTCATGGAAGATTTATCTACATGATCGAGTAAATATTTTTTGTCGGCCATAGGAGAATATGCCCTACGCGGACCTTTCTACTTGCCTTTATAAGTAGGTAGGAGCCTGAATAAATTGTACATCAACGTTGTGGACCCATTACAGAACATCGATCAATCTCGAGGACCAACGTCGGTCGCTAGCCCTTAGTTCTCCAAGATTAAGTTTCACTGCTAAGGTATTTATGTTACTGAAACAACTGTTGAATCTTGTGCCAACTTAATCTATAATATGTAGGTACTTACAATGCTACGCCACCGATACTGAGAGTATGTCAAAGCCGCTTTAAAAACGTAGCTATCATATTCAAGGGCATCGCTTAGGGAGATATCTATGACGTAAAGTATGTGCCACTCTACAAAAATTTCACCATATCATCTATCCGCGCATACATGGAATGTGTCTTTACGCTACTATACATAGGCAGAGGATTGTAAATATGCATCTTATCACAAGTTAACGGATTCAACCGATATCTTAGTGCGATATATTCATGATTATTCTTATCTTTAACCATGGGTAAGCGTATATCGCGCATTACGCTTTCGTTATTGCTCAGTTGCTTCATCATATGGGATACATAACTTCAACCTTATTTAGATATGGCATTCTAGAGTTTACCGGTGATCAGTGAATATGGACGTCTATCTGAGACATTAGCCACAATAAGGCATTCAAGGTCACCTGAGCCATAAGTATGTTAAATATAGAAGTCTCCTATGTTTTATTTAAAGACCTAAGTATATTCTGAATGTCCATTTGAGTATGTTTGCCTGTTATGATTAATGGAGAACTAGACTGACCTATCACTTAATTCATATATGCACGTACAATTAAAAGGTAATCCTAATCAAAAGTAAGAGTAGGATCGTTAGCTATCAAAAGTGTGTGAAGCACGGAACTATAAACATGAGTGAGTCACTCTCATGTCATATATCTTGGAAGTCTTGAGAATAGACTCTAGTTACGGGCAATTAGTCATGCTGATTGTATGACATGCATTTCTAAAGTCTAGAGAGCTCTTACACACGGATTATTTAGGTAGCCATGATCGCGCATATAGGACGTCATGCATGTCATTGGATGTACTTAGTAATACGTACATTATTCTTTGAGTATAGCCCTTAGAGAGGGTCATGAAGTTGCATCATATGGATCATGTATCTTAGGATGTGTTTGAATCGTATTATGTAGTCTTAATGATTGCCTCAATGGAATATCAAATAACGCCTTAAAGTGATCGATTTAGGCTCACACACCCTCTAGAGGAGTGTAACTGATAGTCATCTTCACTTGTGATGCCTCTAAGTAATGTTAGAATTGCACTACTTTGAATAAAAGAAAGACCCTCCATTCAGCATTGAATTATGTTGCAAAGGAAAAGTATAGAGATATAGCATTCACACTAGTATACAGCTGAAGTAACATTATCACTAGTTATCACATGATAGTGGAGGTCAATGTGTAAAATTAGTCCATCCATTTACTAAAAACCATCGTAAATTGAGCATTATTGTATATCTCTACATGTGATAATAAGTTGATAAATGTTGATCTTATGATGATATTATGATATTTAAATGAAAAGATGATTTCGAATAAAATCCGTTTCATGATTTTTATGCATAAGCATACTTAGTACATGTGGTTGTACATTCATGCTTTTATTTCTATCTAAATAGTTCTTGGTAGGTGAAGAGATTTGGGAAGAAGACTTGGACTAGGAGCATCGTTCAGAAGAAGTTGAAGTATGTCCTCACTTGACTCGAGGTATATATGTTATTATGTCATGTTCTATCTTGTATATTTTGTAATAGACTTTATAGTAGTATGTTTTCAAATTCGTATGGGTCGTGTCCCAAGTATTCGTGTGTCTTAAGATGATGATCGAGACTTAGAATTTCCTATTACTACATATATGAAAGAGTTTTAAGACTTCTATATTATTTTAATGAAAAGTTTAAAATTCGTCACTACTTTTTCATTATGTATTGCGTATGAATGATATGAGAGGCTTGTATGAGAACCTGAGAGGTCGAGTACGCCGGACACATCCATGATTATGCCCTAACTTCTAGGGTGTGGTCTCGGATCGTGACAAGCTTTGTATCAGAGCAAGGTAATGAAAGTAGTCTTAGGAATCAAAAAGTCTCGAAAAGTCACGTCTAGTAGATTCTTGACCATCGGTGTGAGTCGCGACACATCTATGGTGAGAGGCTATGGACGATAGTGTGTTCCCTTCATTTCTATCTCCTATGTTCGTGCGGTAGCAGTGAAGTGGTTATGCGTATCATTCACCAAAGTGTTTACTTGTTGTCTGAGAGAATAAATAGAAGCGATGGCCGTCTAGAAGGTTGAAGATGGAAATCCGTAAGAATGAGGAAGTTACCCTCACAGTTGATCAATGACAAGTTATTCATGGATGGGCAAGGTGTCCAAGGTTCTCAAGTGCTTCTCGACGGCAGTAATAGTGTCCCCCTATATTGTAAGGAGGATTTAAAGGTGAAGAAGTGCTCGAATTGTTGTTGGTATCCGGGTACATAGGTTCCTTGTGATTGCGCAGACCGGGACTGGTCTGCTTGCCATTACTTCTCCGACCATATTGGAGTCGCGTTCACTTCAAGCTAACTTTGAACGGTGGTGCGGTGCCGCCCTAGGGGTATGAGTGCTATTGCGGCATGATGTTGTCGCGGTCATGGTCAGGTTGTTGAAGTGCACACATTAACCGGGTAAGTCGGGACTGGGTCATGAATCCTCAATATTTCTTCGCTCTAAGGTGAATGAAGATCCCAAGAATTCCCTGTGCAGTTTGGTGTCGATAGTGGCACTAGGGGTGTATTTTCTCTGACTTGTTCTTGTACTAAGGTCGGCGGCTTCATAATCGGCTATTGACTTCCAGGGGCGAAATGGTCGGCAGATTCTTACTGGACCTTATATCAATTGAAAGACGCGTGTGGTCTTTTCGAGATTCCTTCGTGTGGTACGACTCTCAGGGAATCAGGTTGAGAAGTCTAAACATAGGGCACGCGGGGATGTCCGGGTCCCTAATTCGATTCGGGAACGAGATGGAACTTTACGAGATCCGAAAGAGCTATTTTAATCTCTTGGCTAGTAGACCTTAGTCCTACGTAGATACCCCTCGGGGGGTTACAGAGAGGGAAGCTTTGGGTAATAAAGGGTAGTATAGAGAGTTTATCAATTTCTAAGCAAGAGGCAATATGAGTGTCTGAGCGAACACTCTCTTGAAATTCCTCAACTTGCTCTAGATATGCAAAGCGGCTTACCCTAAAGATGGTTACCAATCTAAGGGATGATAAACTGAGTCGCTCTTGGCTGCCGGGTGTATAGCCGACTATTGAGGGAGAATGTCGTACGACTATGTGCCATGTGATATGCTTTGGCTAGACTCAGGTGTTATGCATAATAATTGAAAGTCTAAAAATTATGAGGCCATGCCCAGAGAATCCTCGCACAACGGGACCCGCTGGTGTTCGGGACTTAGTGATCCAAAGTGGGCACACAATACGTGTAAGCACACCAGAGTACGGAAGTTTTGGGCTCTAACACGCAGGCTGAGAAGATGGACCTAATGGTTCCTACTAGCCGCCATAGAAGGCTTGTCTTTATATAAGGAGTGTGGGGTTCTAGCGAATCGACAAACCTATCCCGAATGACGTGTGCGGGTCACCTTTGTGCGTCTACAGAGAAACAGAGTAACTATGGCTTAAGTTGTTTTCTGTGAGTGGCCGTTAGCGGGGGGTAAGATTGCTGTTTGTTGATTTGCAACAAGGAGTGGGGCACGAGCTACGTGAGAGATTTGTCCCAAACTCAAACATGAATATTGGCTTTCTCAAAGGAAGGTAGGGTAAGAAGGTGATCCCGATGATGTTTTAGCTGGATCCCTCCACCAAAACGAATAATTAATGCTTCCCAAACTCTAGGAAACGACATTATACTATCCAGCGTTGCAAAACATCTCGGACGACGAATAACCAGTAGGGTCTGACTAAGACGCGGATGAGAGCAAAGTATGATTATACAAGTCATTTGCAGAGGTGAACATTCCTTCTTTATCTCTCGAATTCTCTTTCATATTATGGAACCGTTCTTGTATCTAGGAGTTTGCCTGTTTCCAGGAGTGGTGGACGTCCTTGATCCTAGCAATAACTTGATCAATAAGCTTTGACAGTCTACTTTGATTATGGTATGACTATAGTGAATGGAATTGTGATCTACAGTGTAAGATTGCAGTTTTAGTAAATCATGATATTATTATCATTATTAACTCTACACATATTCGCATTAGTTGTCTTTAATTGGAGCTCTATTTAGCACCATAGTTTTAGGATAAAAATTATGGTGTGTTGTATAACTGTAGTCGATGTTAACCGCTCTTGGTTGATCCTTACTTTGGTTTGCTATATTACGCCATGTCTACCTCAATTGCATAGCACTATATGCTATAGCTAAACAAACACTTCTAAGCACTCAACTTTGTTTATAAATGTTTACCAAATTTAAAGAGTTCACCATGTATTACAGTAGACACTGTTCCACACTTGTTGTACACATATACAAATTTGTTATGGTCGCAACATAGATTACCTAGAAGCGGTGATATTGTATTCGCGAGTGTTCTTGGTTTCTAACAAACAATTATAGATCTAGCTACTCATAAGAATTGGTTATCGAATACTGATAGTTAGTATAATAGATCATAGATATACTAATTTAAGACTTAGGTTCTAACTTTGATTCATAAAACAATTCGCAATAGATATTTCTAAATTGCATGCTAGAGTTATGTTATAATGGAGAGACATCGTAGGACACGTCTTATAATCGAGTTATGCCATAATTTGAAGTGTATAACATGAATTGTATTTTACTTAGTTTACATATTGATTGTTGTACTTACTGTATCGAGAAATTAATACCTCTTGATATCTTTTAGACGAGATTAGATTTGTCCTTTCTCGGAACCTTTCCCGGGATTTGCATTTTTGAGCTTACTGTGTGATCTTGGTGAGTAATATGATCAGTCCTCTCTCTACGTTAACGTTTTGAGATTACTCCTTCTAATCTCTGAAAGTGTCAGTACAAGTTAGACCTGCAACACGCTTGGTCTTCGATTGTAGCGAAAAAAGTATGTGAGAATGACCAAAGTGGAGAGAGAGGGCAGAAAGTTGCCAACACTAACGAGGGTTAGGAAATTCCTACTCAGAAAATGCTATGTTATTGATCACTTTTTGTAGACGTCTGCGTACAATCCTATTAGCTTTCAGGCGTGGTTATTTTTATGGGTCGATGTGATGTTACTATATTATCTTATTGATATTCGTGAGTGCAGAAGATCAACGACATGTTAATATAATGGTGCATTGGCTGCAGCACAATAATCTCGGAGGGTTCAAACCCAAAGAGACCATGTCATTCGACACACTCTGATAAGTCACCCATATAAGATGTCTCATGTGAAGTAGAGCCGGCACATTTGTTTTTTGTAGTTGTCTTATATTCTGTATGGCATGTTCTATCTTAGTGTTATAATGCGTATTCGCACGCCTTGTTACGGTTATTGGTATGCCCTGTTTCATTCAAGTTTTTTGAGCATAGTCTGCCCGAGTACCACTCATACAGAATGTTGTGGCACGTAAATGTTCAAAAAGTAGTATTCCTCACCGGGAAATGGACCTATTGCATGTGTCTAGGCCACTAGTCATTCGGTCCGAAGCATTTTCATACAGTCGTCTCTTGTTATCTGGTGAAATTCATGTGAAGGTCTTAAATCTTGTAATTATTGGGTCTTCCACCCGGTTGCTTCGATTTACGTTTTGATGGTTGGCTAACGTCCGGTTTGCTAAATATCCTCCCAAGGCAATCATACCACGGGTCAGCACTCTTTCACTGCCGTGAATTGCGCACTCGTTCAGTTCTCCCGCGTCGTGGCCCATAGGTGGTCCGTCTCACCATACCTGACCATAGATTAGCTCGCCTATATGCAGCGCTCCCAGGACCCTATCAGCGAAGCCTACTATCACAGTATACCACGGACTCACGTGAGAGGGGTCCATGGGCAATCGTTAATCCAACCTAAGCAAGGCACGGTTCCATCATAATAGCCCCATAAGTGACGAGGTCAGATGGGAGTCGTGAGATGCCTAGTGTAACTTATCCTGGGGATTCCGGAATGGAGTTCACATTACATTTTAAGGCTTATACCCATAGTACCCAACGCATCCTCTCAATAAAAACCAAGCTATATAAACAACACTTCCTAAGCGAAATGGTACCAAGGGAAAAGTAGACCCGACAAATTAAAGGAGTACCATACATGCTCACATCAGAATAAGGCCAGCTACCCGTCGATGGATTGGTCCTAAGACCAACTACGGACCAAGACGGTCCGTAGGTCCAAGGAGGTACCGTTCGATCTGGTCTAGTTTGGGACTTGGCTGGGAAAGTTGAGGACACAGTCCAGCCCCTGAACCAATCCGAGGCAGGCACAGGACGGGTCCGTGTAACAACCCTAATTAAAAATGAATAAGCTAAATGTTTAAGCCGTGTCAAGAATGTGTGTGCACAGATGGGTGACCTGAAGGTGTCTCACTATCGGATTGTTTTACCCACGCCTTCAGTAACCATGACCTCAGATACCTATACTACGACCTCACATAGCGCAACTCCATAACTTCGGCACGCTTTATGTTTGATTTCTGGTGTACCCTAAAAGTTTGTTACGTTGTATTCAGGGTTCCGGACCTAACGATTACGACTCTCGAATAACTGAACATTTTTAAGAGTCTGACAGGAGTCTTTTCACCTGGACTTAAAAAGATAGTAAAACTATTTTATATGTTTTGAGGATCTAAGGGTAAACTGGTCTGTTTTACCAGAGTCTCGGCGGTCTAACTGTATCCGTCAATAAGTGAGGACTGCTGCTACGCTTTCCCTCAAACTTCATATAATCACATTAATCCTACACCTATGGATCCATATATGATCATACTAATTAATTGATTGTGGTATGGGACAGGCCTACTATCTTATGTGCGGAGACTGAGAGCCACAATAAGGGTTGGCACTCTTCTTGAAATGAAGTCTTGCTCCACCCGGGTTCGAACCTAGGTGGGAGCAAGGATTTAATATGATTTTTTTATTATTGGTGAATTAATTTAATAATTTATAATTAATGGCTGATGTAAAAAGGAAATCAGATTTATTATTATTATTTATTATTTATTTACTTATTAATTAATGTATTTTTTTAAATTGACTAAGTCTTGCCAACTATCCTAGTTTTAAGATGCACTATCTCACACTATCTCTCAAGCCTAAATCTCTCTCTCTCTCATCAAATTATTTTTCTTGGCTGCAAAAACAGAAGATAAAACATTAGAAAGCAATCAAAAGTTCTCTAAACTCAAATAACTTACAAAAAAATATACAAGCAAGCAAGCTAACTTAGGATACGAAAACTTTGCATCATCTTTCGACGGGTTTGTGTTGAAGGTTTAGGGGAGGAGTTTGCAGCACTTGGAAGGTGTGGAAAGCTACAACAAGGTATGGGTTTTCTCTTGGAATCTTTCTCCAAGAGGAATTTCTTTCTACAAAAGTCGACATATGAAACTAGGGCTGTCCCCTTGAATGTTGAACTCCTTGTCCCTAGTCTCCTTCCGATTTCAATCTAAATTAGTTTAGAAATCATGTTGTTGGTATGGTTGCTGGTAGCTAAGTGTGAATATGATGTTCCTTGTGATTTTATGTTTGTAAATAACAAGTATGTTCAATGATGTCAACCGAAATGATGTGGTGCAATGTGTAAATGTTTGTTGTTGTTCTCCGTTTTGAAGTCTTAAAATGGCTTGTTTGATGATTGGAATTATTGTGCATAAGGTGTGTAATTGTGATGTTAAATGAAGTGTAAGGTGGCTGATTTGTGGAAAAATCTAAGCTAAAAAACAATGAATCTACACCTAAGAATGTGTTAAACGAATCGTGAAAGTACCTCAAAGAACGTATGAATGCTGTGTTAAATAAAGGCCAGAAAATTTAATAAAATTTCCAGCACTTGGTGATGGAATTTTCGGCCATAATGCTTAAGGTGGAGAGGTTTAAAAATATATTTAAAATATGTGAGGTCAGTGGGATTGAACCAAGACCTCACTACATGAAAGCTGGAAAAAAAGAGAGGTGTGGGATTCGAACCCACAACCTCTTGGCCAAACAAGAGAGTAAGAGGGGAATTTTAAATTAATAAATATAATGTGGAGAGTGGGATTGAACCCCAACCTCTTGAATGGATGAGAGAGTTAGGAGAAAAATAAAGGAGAAAAATAATGTGGAGAGTGGGGATTGAACCACAACCTCTTGAATGGATGAGAGAGTTAGGAGAAAAATAAAGGAGAAAATAAATGTGGAGAGTGGGGATTGAACCCACACCCTCTTGAATGGATGAGAGAGTTAGGAGAAAAATAAAGGAGAAAAATAAATGTGGAGAGTGGGGATTGAACCACAACCTCTTGAATAGATGAGAGAGTTAGGAGGAAAGTAAAGGAGAAATATAAATGAGGTGAATGGGGATTGAACCCACAACCTCTTGGATAGGTGAGAAAGTCAATAGATAAATTAAGAGAAAAAGAATGAGCTTGTGGGGGATTGATCCCATAACCTCCATGCCTTGGACGAAAAATAGAGAAGAAAAAGAGAGGAAATATTATGGGGCTGATGGGGATCGAACTAGGGTCCCAAATCTGAAAAATACAAAGGATTAAGTGTTGCCTAAGGGATTCGAAATTGGGTTCCCTTGCCTAGTTCCGTATTGACACATAAGTCATACGTAAGTAAATATTTAATGAATGCTGCCTCTAAAGATCAAAATCAATATCTTGGCATATCTACAAGATGCATAAGTCTTGTACCACATAATCTTGGGTAAACATGAATCACTTAGACAACTATGAATGAAGCCTCATGGCTTGTATGTATAGACATAAGTCTAACATACGTTCAAAAGTAAGTGAACCTAAGATGTATGAAATGAGTGATGAACCTAGAAGGGTTAAGTATGAGTTTAAGATACACTAAATGGCCAAGTGCATTGATATATGATGAGATGAACAATGAAATGATGAAATGAACAATGAAATAATGAAACCCTAGAAGGGTTAAGTGAGGGTGTGAAACACACCAAATGGCCAAGTACATTGGCATATGATGAAATGAACATTTACGTAATAAGAGGTGAATAACTATGAAAAGCAAAGGTGCTAATGATGATGAATGTGGTGACAAATGATATGAGGCTAATGTAAATGATGAGAGCAATCTCAAATGAGCCTAAGTAAATGTTACCAATACGTACTCACCTATGAGAGTGTAAGATAATGAAGAGACCAGTCTCTATGAACACTCTAATGAGAGTATTGAGCTTAACAACTCATACGAATGATGAGATGAGAAATCATCTAATGAGCTATGATGTCCTCATACTAGAAGCCAGCTTCCATGACGTATGAGATGAATGTAATGGAACTTTATACTAAGCACCGATAGACTAGCTATGAGCGGTGATGCCTTCTTTCGGGAAGGGCGGAGGTTCACGTAACTCTCATGAGATGAGACTGTCGGCATGCCGGGTATGGGTCTCCTTATATCTCCTAGTTTCGAACCTATACTGCAATATAGGGATCTAGCGGGTTAAATTCCCATGTACGCTAGCATGTTTTTGGGTCACCTTGGCGGTGATTCACCTCTTTTCGGTGTGGGGGAGACACTGGATTTCATGATGCTCACATGATCTATGTCGGTTAAAGTTAAAGTTCCCAATGAATGAATGAGGTCAGCCTCAAATGATGCACATAATGAAATGAATGATACCAAAGGTGTTAGGATAGGATAATCAAAAGGTGAGTTAGATTCAAGTAATGACATTAGGTCATTCTTGTTCATTGCACAACGAACCTAATGAAGTCTTAAACTACATCCTAGTATAACTGGTGTTTACACTGGTCTATGAATGAAATGAAATGGAGTACGTATGAATGAACTAGCAGACTCTGTGTTTGCTAATGAAGACTCCTAGTTGAGGTCTCATCTGTTGAGCCTCATTTCTGGAAGGTCTTAATGTTAAGTCCATGATTCCAAGGTCTCATGGCATATGAGTGAATGACAATAAAAGAAGTTATGTGCTACATGCAAAAAGGTGTTGTATGCTATATGATATGTGCTATGTGTAAGTGTTATGTGCTGTGTGCAAATATGAAAAGTATGATGATGTATGTTATTCTCATGGCATAACTTTCCTATTTCAAATCTGGAAACCACTGACTTTCCTAATCCAAATTTGGAAAGCTCATTGACTTTCCTAATCCAAATTTGGAAACTTTTCTAATCTCAATTTGGCAAGTCCACTGACTTGACTTCCAAAAATCATGTTGTTAGGAAAGAGCTATTCTTTCTCATGCATGTCCTGGTGTGTGCTTGCATATACCCATACTTAGTACAAGTGTGTACTAACCCTATACAAACTCTACTATTTTAGGTGCAGGCACAGGTGGACGATAGAGCTCATCTCTGCAGTTATCCGACGTCCAGCATTCATCCGGTTTGTAGGTCCTCATGTTTCGAGGATGCTACTTTTTATATTCTAGCTTTAGTTTTAGAGTTGAGCTAGTGTGAGCATGTTCACTAGCGTTGCTTTCCTATTTTATTCAGACTATGTATTGGTGCCATTTTGGCAATTATACACTTAATAAGAATTGAACTATTTCTTTCAGTTGCTTACCTCTTAATGTTAGATGGTTGATGGTGAACAATTACGTATTAATGAGAATCTTTTTATAAGTATGTTAAGAAACAAAAAGTTTCAAATTTTCCGCTAAAATTAACCTAGATGAAGTAAGAATGACGTGTAGGCTTGTCTGCGACCTCTGAGAGGTCAACGACGCCGGTCTCGTCTGGGTCTAGATTCGGTCGTGACAAAGTTGGTATCAGAGCACTAGGTTAAATTCGAGAATAATGAGTTCACATCAACCACATTGAGTAGTTTCTAAGTCATGGTAGTGAAGTGCACCACTATCCTGAATTAGAGACTGCATGATGCGTAGGAAAATTTCCTTCTTCTGATCTTATGTGCTTTTCTGAATGTCTGATTTCTTGTGTTATGAGCGTATCTAACATCAATCTTTGTTGTTTTCAGAATGGACCCTAGGAGGCTAATGTCAGAGGAGAGAGGAGCAGCTGCTAGGGGTCAGGATCCACCCCACCCAGCATGAGTGCCAGCTGGGTTGACCGATGCTGAGGTGAGGGCATTTTTGGCCCAGATGGCACAGGCCATCACGATGCAGGCTCAGGCTATGACTGCCCAAGTCAATCGGCAGGATGTTCAGAGGGAGAACCCACCGGTTCGCAGCATGGCTGACAGACTGCGAGATTTCACGAGTATGAACCCTCCCATATTCACAGGGGCTAAGACATCGGAGGATCCTCAAGAGTTTGTAGATGAGGTGCATAAGATCCTAGTGGCTATGGGGGCCACTAATATTGAGAAGGCTGAGCTGGCTTCCTATCAGCTCAAGGATGTTGCACAGACTTGGTGCAAGATGTGGCAAGATAGCCGTGTCTTAGGTGGAGTGCCAGTCACTTGGGAGCTGTTCAGGACAACATTTCTGGAGAGGTTCTTTCCCAGGGAGATGAGGGAAGCCAAGGTTGAAGAGTTCATCAACCTTAAACAAGGATCCATGACAGTCAGGGAGTATTCCTGAAGTTTGTTAAGCTATCCAGGTATATTACTTTCCTTAGTATTTAATAGCAAGATTGAGGAGAGTACTGAGGCTTGTTGAATTATCCAGGTATGCTACTTCCCTGGTTTCGAACAGCAGGGATGAAATGAGTAGGTTCCTCACAGAATCAATGGAGACCTGGAGGAGAAATGTCGGTCTGCGATGCTCCATGATAATATGGACCTTTCCAGGTTGATGGTGCATGTACATCAGGTGGAGGACAGCCGTAGAAAGAGGGGTATTCGTGATGTTAGGAGGCCTAGGCCTCAAGATCAGGCAGGTCCCAGCCACGGAGGCCACAGAAACAACTTTGGCGTCCGTGAGCAGCCAAGGTTTAAGAAGGGACTCTCCCACCAAAGGGAGTCAAGTTCATCCAGTGGTCTATATGATAGGGATTCCGAGTCCAGAGATAAGAGAAACAATGAAGTATATACACCTAAGGAAAGGCAACCTTGCAGGAAGTGTGGCAGACAGCATGGAGGAGAGTGTATGATGGGCTCTAACGCTTGTTACAGCTGTGGAAAACCGGGACACATGGTGAAGGATTGTCCGAATAGAAGAAGTCAAGAACAAGGGAAGGATAGAGTTCAGACTAATGGCCCAAATGAAGAGGCTCCAAGGAAGTAACTATTATTCGAACTAAAGTCTAGGGGTGCAGGGGAAGGCACTTCTGATGAAGCCTCGGGTGCGTATACTTAATTAGCCTTTCATATATTTGACTGTGTATGGTGTTTATGCCCTAGTATGAGGTTAATATGTTTGAAGTCATCATGTTGGTTGCTGATTTATATGACATTTATGTTGACTTATGTTGTATGCTTTGATGAGACTAGTTTAGGGAAGAATTCCTTAGTCTATTAATGTGAAGCTAATAGTAGGTTTAAAGGATGTGTACCATCATGTTAAGATGTGAATCAGATATTCACCCATGGAAGTATTGAAGTACCTACGTATGTGTACATTCTATAGATGACATACTTATTGTTAGTAAAGAGTAGTGTCATTCGGGGACGAATGTTCCTAAGGGGGGGATAATGTAACAACCCTAAAAAAATGAATAAGCTAAATGTTTAAGGTGTCAAGAATGCTTGCGATTAGACCAAGGTTCACACGGATTGATACGCGTAGAACCAGACCTCAGAACCCTTACTACGACCAAGCCAACTAACTTGGGGAGTTAGTTGATCTTGGAAAGGTTGTAACCAACCTAGTACGACTCTCGAAAATGAAGATTTAATCGAAGGAGTCTTTACCGGACTTAAAAAGAAGAAATTTTAAGTTTTGAGGGTCTAAGGGTAAAATGGTCTTTTACCAGGCTAGGGGTGATATCGTAATTACCCTAAATATATAATTAATTAATTATTTAATAAAGTGGAGGGGCAATTTGGGGAGAGAGAGCCGAAATTGGTCTCTTGAAATGAAGTCTTGCTCCACCCGGGTTCGAACCTAGGTGGGAGCAAGGATTTAATATGACTTTTTTTATTATTGGTGAATTAATTTAATAAATTTATAATTAATGGCTGATGTAAAAAGGAAAATCAGATCTTATTATTATTTATTATTTATTTACTTATTAATTAATGTATTTTTTAAAATTGACTAAGTCTTGCCAACTATCCTAGTTTTAAGATGCACTATCTCACACTATCTCTCTCCCTCAAGCCTAAATCTCTCTCTCTCTCATCAAATTATTTTTCTTGGCTGCAAAAACAGAAGATAAAAACATTAGAAAGCAATCAAAAGTTCTCTAAACTCAAATAACTTACAAAAAAAAAATATACAAGCAAGCAAGCTAACTTAGGATACGAAAACTTTGCATCATCTTCTCGACGGGTTTGTGTTGAAGGTTTAGGGGAGGAGTTTAGCAGCACTTGGAAGGTGTGGAAAGCTACAACAAGGTATGGGTTTTCTCTCTTGGAATCCTTTCTCCAAGAGGAATTTCTTTCTACAAAAGTCGACATATGAAACTAGGGCTGTCCCCTTGAATGTTGAACTCCTTGTCCCTAGTCTCCTTCCGATTTCAATCTAAATTAGTTTAGAAATCATGTTGTTGGTATGGTTGCTGGTAGCTAAGTGTGAAATATGATGTTCCTTGTGATTTTATGTTTGTAAATAACAAGTATGTTCAATGATGTCAACCGAAAATGATGTGGTGCAATGTGTAAAATGTTTGTTGTTGTTCTCCGTTTTGAAGTCTTAAAATGGCTTGTTGGATGATTGGAATTATTGTGCATAAGGTGTGTAAATTGTGATGTTAAATGAAGTGTAAGGTGGCTGATTTGTGGAAAAATCTAAGCTAAAACAACAATGAATCTACACCTAAGAATGTGTTAAACGAATCGTGAAAGTACCTCAAAACGAACGTATGAATGCTGTTAAATAAAGGCCAGAAAATTTAATAAAATTTCCAGCACTTGGTGATGGAATTTTCGGCCATAATGCTTAAGGTGGAGAGGTTTAAAAATATATTTAAAATATGTGAGGTCAGTGAGGATTGAACCCAAGACCTCACTACATGAAAGCTGGAAAAAAAAAAGAGGTGTGGGATTCGAACCCACAACCTCTTGGCCAAACAAGAGAGTAAGAGGGGAATTTTAAATTAATAAAATAAATGTGGAGAGTGTGGATTGAACCCCCAACCTCTTGAATGGATGAGAGAGTTAGGAGAAAAATAAAGGAGAAAAATAAATGTGGAGAGTGGGGATTGAACCCACAACCTCTTGAATGGATGAGAGAGTTAGGAGAAAAACAAAGGAGAAAAATAAATGTGGAGAGTGGGGATTGAACCCACAACCTCATGAATGGATGAGAGAGTTAGGAGAAAAATAAAGGAGAAAAATAAATGTGGAGAGTGGGGATTGAACCCACAACCTCTTGAATAGATGAGAGAGTTAGGAGGAAAGTAAAGGAGAAATATAAAATGAGGTGAATGGGGATTGAACCCACAACCTCTTGGATAGGTGAGAAAGTCAATAGATAAATTAAGAGAAAAAGAATGAGCTTGTGGGGGATTGATCCCATAACCTCCATGCCTTGGACGAAAAATAGAGAAGAAAAAGAGAGGAAATATTATGGGGCTGATGGGGATCGAACTAGGGTCCCTCAAATCTGAAAAATACAAAGGATTAAGTGTTGCCTAAGGGATTCGAAATTGGGTTCCCTTGCCTAGTTCCGTATTGACACATAAGTCATACGTAAGTAAATATTTAATGAATGCTGCCTCTAAAGATCAAAATCAATATCTTGGCATATCTACAAGATGCATAAGTCTTGTACCACATAATCTTGGGTAAACATGAATCACTTAGACAAACTATGAATGAAGCCTCATGGCTTGTATGTATAGACACATAAGTCTAACATACGTTCAAAAGTAAGTGAACCTAAGATGTATGAAATGAATTGATGAACCCTAGAAGGGTTAAGTATGAGTTTAAGATACACTAAATGGCCAAGTGCATTGACATATGATGAGATGAACAATGAAATGATGAAATGAACAATGAAATAATGAAACCCTAGAAGGGTTAAGTGAGGGTGTGAAACACACCAAATGTCCAAGCACATTGGCATATGATGAAATGAACATTTACGTAATAAGAGGTGAATAACTATGAAAAGCAAAGGTGCTAATGATGATGAATGTGATGACAACATGATATGAGGCTAATGTAAATGATGAGAGCAATCTCAAATGAGCCTAAGTAAATGTTACCAATACGTACTCACCTATGAGAGTGTAAGATAATGAAGAGACCAGTCTCTATGAACACTCTAATGAGAGTATTGAGCTTAACAAACTCAATACGAATGATGAGATGAGAAATCATCTAATGAGCTATGATGTCCTCATACTAGAAGCCAGCTTCCATGACGTATGAGATGAATGTAATGGAACTTTATACTAAGCACCGATAGACTAGCTATGAGCGGTGATGCCTTCTTTTGGGAAGGGCGGAGGTTCACGTAACTCTCATGAGATGAGACTGTTCGGCATGCCGGGTATGGGTCTCCTTATATCTCCTAGTCTTCGAACCTATACTGCCAATATAGGGATCTAGCGAGGTTAAATTCCCATGTACGCTAGCATGTTTTTGGGTCACCTTGGCTGGTGATTCCACCTCTTTTCGGTGTGGGGGAGACACTGGATTTCATGATGCTCACATGATCTATGTCGGTTAAAGTTAAAGTTCCCAATGAATGAATGAGGTCAGCCTCAAATGATGCACATAATGAAATGAATGATACCAAAGGTGTTAGGATAGGATAATCAAAAGGTGAGTTAGATTCAAGTAATGACATTAGGTCATTCTTGTTCATTGCACAACGAACCTAATGAAAGTCTTAAACTACATCCTAGTTATAACTGGTGTTTACACTGGTCTATGAATGAAATGAAATGGAGTACGTATGAATGAACTAAGCAGACTCTGTGTTTGCTAATGAAGACTCCCTAGTTGAGGTCTCATCTGTTGAGCCCTCATTTCTGGAAGGTCTTAATGTTAAGTCCATGATTCCAAGGTCTCATGGCATATGAGTGAATGACAATAAAAGAAGTTATGTGCTACATGCAAAAAGGTGTTGTATGCTATATGATATGTGCTATGTGTAAGTGTTATGTGCTGTGTGCAAATATGAAAAGTATGATGATGTATGTTATTCTCATGGCATAACTTTCCTATTTCAAATCTGGAAAGCCCACTGACTTTCCTAATCCAAATTTGGAAAGCTCATTGACTTTCCTAATCCAAATTTGGAAACTTTTCTAATCTCAATTTGGCAAGTCCACTGACTTGACTTCCAAAAATCATGTTGTTAGGAAAGAGCTATTCTTTCTCATGCATGTCCCTGGTGTGTGCTTGCATATACCCATACTTAGTACAAGTGTGTACTAACCCTATACAAACTCTACTATTTTAGGTGCAGGCACAGGTGGACGATAGAGCTACAAGATCATCTCTGCAGTTATCCGGACGTCCAGCATTCATCCGGTTTTGTAGGTCCTCATGTTTTCGAGGATGCTACTGTTTTATATTCTAGCTTAGTTTTAGAGTTGAGCTAGTGGAGCATGTTCCACTAGCGTTGCTTTCCTATTTTATTCAGACTATGTATTGGTGCCATTTTGGCAATTATACACTTAATAAGAATTGAACTATTTCTTTCAGTTGCTTACCTCTTAATGTTAGATGGTTGATGGTGAACAATTATGTATTAATGAAAATCTTTTTATAAGTATGTTAAGAAACAAAAAGTTTAAAATTTTCCGCTAAAATTAACCTAGATGAAGTAAGAATGACGTAAGTAGGCTTGTCTGCGACCTCTGAGAGGTCAACGACGCCGGTCTCGTCTGGGGTCTAGATTCCGGTCGTGACAGTCCGTTTGTGGACAAACGGTCCATCGACTGCCTCGTGGATGGTGCCAAGTTCTGCGTGCAGTTTCACTGTAAGTTGAGGGATGAAATTGTAATTTCACCCCACTTCTAAATGGAAGGTTTGGCGGTTCTGTAAGGGTATAATGGGTATTTTAAAGGTGGTTATAAGGCTTTAACACTTAGAAGATTTCATTCTTCACAATCAAAACCCCAAAATACCTTAGAAATTCCCCAAGACTCCATTGAAGTCCAAAATCAAGGAAGAGCTTGGTGTGACGTTTTGAGTGGATAATTCTTAATCAAATTGAATAATTAGCTTCATTGAGGTGTGGCTTTTGATCCTTGAAATTCATTTCATCAAGGAGCCCAACTTCAAAGATGTTTTCTAAAGTTTTCAAAGATGAATTGTCCAATTTCATGATTCTACCATGGGTTCTTGCATTAATGGTTTTCAAACGTCTATTATGGATTAGATTGATTTTGTATTGATTATTTTAACTCAATTTACCTATGAACCCATGTAATTGACGAACTTTAGATTTTGACTAACTTATGGGTTACTTGATATTGGTCTAATATTGATGAATTCATGTGTAGTTTCTTATAGGCTTTCTATTGACGTAAGGATTGTATTCAATTGTTATCAAATTGGTATTGGATTGTTGAATCTATATTGAATTGGATTAGATTTCATTGATTTCTATAATTGTGTATTGAATTGTTGCTCATGGCCATGGGTGAGGGTCTTATCATATTGAATTGGGTGATTTGGTATTGGATTGAAGTGTTGATGATGAAGTGGTGGTACGCTGCCCTATTTCTTCTTATTCAATGTTAATTATACTTCTATTATGTTATGATTGGCTTGGTCCACCTTTGGTGGCGGTGTTATGTGAATTGATGTGGCCTTGTCGCCGTTATTTTAAGTACATTGATAATCATGGCCTTGTCGGCAACTACTTGAAGTTATATGGCTATTTGTGTAGTTGATTTAGTGATGTATGATCATATCTACCTAAATGTGAAAGTATGTGTTAGACTATTGATACTATCTAGGTAAATCATGTTGTTCTAGGACTATGTGTTAAGTGTATAGTCTTAGAGTTTATATATGGTTGTTCCTAATTTGATTATATGAGTCTATAATGATTATGTAGATGATTTTAAGGTAATGAATAGGTTGACTAAATGTTGTTAAGGGTCATTCCTAGGTGTCTAAAAGATGATATGCTATATGAGCGAAATGGAAGTATGTGGTGTCTTGTTTATGTAGACTTGTGTCCCTTACTTGATGCTTATGTGAATATGTGATGTCTTGACTTAGAAACCTAAAGGGTCTTAGTCTTGAATAAATCAATATAGGTGAGACCTTGAATGATGATACGAAGGTCCTTTATGTGGAACCTTGAACAAAGTGGTAAGGTTATGAAACTTGAAGTCGAAAGCCGTAATGGTATCCTTCATGTAATGAATGATGGACTTAAGATTGATTGGATGGAACGACATCACATCAATCCTTAGGAAATTCATGATGAGATTTTGTCGCCATAGTGAGATAGCCCTAGCGGACCTTGCTTTGGTAGGGTAAATGTAAGTGGGTCATGAACATCATATGGGACCCATTTGTATGAACCTTAATGTGAATTAATCTATGAGAACTAAGGCTAGCACCGACTGAGTATGGCAAGGGGAAAGTAGCTCTAGTTAAGAATGAGATTAGAGTACAAAGTATGCCCTTCATATTTCCATAATCATGTGCCTACATGGGATGTGTCTAAGTTCTACCATTGGAAAGTTAAATACCTCATCGGAGTAGGATAGAACTTCGGATTCCATGATTTTCTACCATGTTCTATGTCGGTTATTGCCTATTCTCATCATATGGGATACATATTAGCATTAGAGAGGTTCTATGAGGTTTAGGTGGTGGTATGGGACGCTATCTAGACATTGCACAATAGGCTTTGAAGATGTTAATAAGAGTCTCTAGGTCATCTCCAAGACCATTATTTGAATGTCCTTTATGTGATGTATGTGTCTTAAATGAACTAATGAACTAATGACTTAGTGATATAGAGTATGAATAAGTACCTAATCTAAAGTGTCTTAAGGATTCCTTAGTTAAAGTGTGAAGAGGACATAAAGGATTCTCTCTTCAAGTCTTATCTTTGGAAGTCTTGATAATGAATCTAGTTAGGAAAGTTGCTTGTTATGTTTGACATGATCTAAACAAAGAAAGTCTTAAGGATTATTTAGGTAGCCTTGAAGTGGATGTATGGGCGTTCTCTTCTAGGAGTACTTAAGTAAGTCGTTTTGATAGCCTTGGTAGGGGAGATTGTCATATTATGTATGTCTTGTATGTTGATGTATTGTAAGCGTGTATGTGTCTCATTATGAGTAATCTTAAGGATCGTTTAGGCACATCTAGAGAGGGTGTATGGGCGGTCTCTCTTTGTGTGACTTAAGTGAATCTTAGGATGACTTTAATGAGAAGACTACATGCTAGAATATGTTGGAAAAGGAAATAAGATAGCTTCACTGTAACAGTGAATTATTCACTGTACAGTGAAGTGAGGTCACTGTTAAGTGCCCCTTTAAAACGTGATAATTGCTTAATTGTTTTCTTATGTGATTCTAAGTTGATAAATGTTGATCTTATGATGATCTTATGATATTTAACTGAAAAGATGCATATTTCGAATAAATGTCCGTTTTCATGATTTTTATGCATAAGCCATACTTCGTACATATGGTTGTACTAATTCCATGCTTTTATTTCTATCTATATTGTTCTTGGTAGGTGAAGAGCTTTGGGATGAAGACTTGGACTAGGAGATCGTTCAAGAAGAGTTTGAAGTATGTCCTCACTTGACTCGAGGGCATATATGTCATTTCATGTTTTCATTTATGATATTTTGTAATAGACTTTATAGTAGTATGTTTTCAAATTCGTATGGGCCGTGTCCCAAGTATTCGTGTGTCTTACGATGATAATTCGATACTTAGAATTTCCTATTACTACATATATGAAAGAGTTTTAAGACTTCTAGATTGTTTTAATGAAAGTTTTAATTCCGCACTACTTTTCATTATGTATATGCGATGAATGTATGAGAGGCATGTATGAGACCTCCGAGAGGTCGAGTACGCCGTGCCACAATCCGAAATTGTGCCCTAACTTCTAAGGTGTGGTCTCGGGTCGTGACATATAGCATATGATGTAGTGTAAAAAGTTTTAAATTTTCCGCTAAATTTACTATGACAATGCGATGAATGATAACTATGGGCTTGTATAAGACCTCTGAGAGGTCAAGTACGCCATGTTACTTCTAAGAGGTGCTCCCCGGATGTGACAAACGTGGTATCAGAGCATGAGGTTTATAAAGTGGTTTTAGGTTCCAAAAGTCTCATATTGCCAAATCTAATAGAGTCTCGTGTTCATTGGTGGTGAATCGTGACATCATCAAATGATATGAGAGGATATAAGACGATAGAGTTTCCCTTCTTCATCTTTCTCATATCGTGCCATCGAACTTAACTCTATAAGATCTCTCTCTTATGTTGTCTTGTCCGGTGGTCTTTTAGATCTGATTGCTTTGATGAGATGGTATCATATATGCTTGAGGGAGAAAAGATGAGTTAATGCTTAACTTGGTTTTAGGTTGGATGAGTATGTGTGAAGGTGGATTTTGGCATGTTTGGTTGATATGATGCCCTTTGAGGCTATATATGAAGTTTTTCTGAAATGGCATGTTATATTGAAGAATGTGTGTCATGATATAGTTAAAGCATGTTAGGAATTATTATGGTTAAAATGAGTTTCTTTTGGAATGATGTTTTACTATATGATTTTACATGTTGGTAGCTTACTAATATGATTTGAGCTTGAAATGTGTAGTGACTACCTATAGAAGCATGCTACCCTAACAATATGTGCCTAAAAGTGTTTAATGCTTTCCTTTGTATATATGTGGTCCTTGATAAGTTGCCTAGTAGTAATTGGAGTCCTTTGTATAGATTTGATCCTAGGTGTGAAGGTAGTACGCTTGTCTTGGTAGGGTGATGATGTGGGTTTTAGTGACCTAGAAGTCACCTTACTGTAATGTCAAAATAAAAAGAAGAAATTTAAAGGATAAGTCCCCTCTATTGTTTCCCCTAATGTTGCATGACCTTGGTGTCTATTGTATTGTTAAAAACCTTATGTGGTTGCATAACATGACTTAACTTGAAAATTTGGGGGATAATTTGCATATATGATAAGGTTTAGAATGCATTGATTGACTTGCTGTAATTCCTTTTAAAGTGGTAATAACTTTTAAGTGATGAAAATTATGGTTGTAAAGTTAAGATCATCTTAAGGTTGGTATAAGTTACTCTTAATTGGGTTTACCCCAAGTGGATCATGGTGATGGAGTAGTAAGGTTGTAGATATTTTCTACTTTGTCCTTCTATTTTTGCTTGAACTTGAAACTAATGAATTCTTAGTACTCCTGTTCATGAATAGAGTTTTGCATAAAGTATGAATTGCATGAACTTTATATGTTTGGTAAGTATTGATTGACATTACCTTAAGGATATTTTTAAGATTCCAAAGTGCATGAAGGGAAATTTTGATAAAAATCCATGTTTTCTCATGTGTATTGTGCATCTTAACATACTAATTGTGAATTTGACTTCATGAGGTAAGATAAGAAACATGGTTGTAGTCACTTGTGAGGTGTAATGTTTAGCCTTATAATGAAAAGTTGAGTCTCTTTAAAATATAAAGTGTTGAGTCTCTTGGAAACTATGTGACTTGTATTGTTTGGAAAGCATGATTGTAGGCTCACTCTTGAAAGGTGAAAACATGATTATCTAAGTGTTCATGTGTGTGCCTATGATTTGTTGACTTTTCCCAAATGATGCTTACTGTGAAGGCTATTGCTATGTTAGAAATTGACATTTTGTGAAATGGCTTCCTATTTGTTGTGATGTTCTTGGTGTGACCTACCATTTAGACTTCACTACAGAGGAAACATGAGCATTCCTTGGTTTAAAAGTTGAGAATTTCTCCTTTTAAAAGGAATTGGCCTTGTACTTTGCTTAGGTGTGAACTCATGATACATGTAAGTGTGTTGAGAAGAAGTACATTCCTCTATGGACACAACTAAGCATGGTATGGTTTAGTATGACCTTCATGGCACTAGGTCTAACTAATAAAGATCTTTGTTGATTCAATAACTCAAGTGTATGTGCATTGTAGTATTAGTGCTTAATTGTTTCTTGAAGTGTTGTTGAAATCTGCCTAAGTGTGGCTTAAAGATGGTTTCAAGATGATATATTAATGAATTGAAGTTTAATGACCATGTTATAACTAGAGAAGGATGTTCCTCCCATGAACATGATAAGAGCCTTTGTGTTTGATGCATTAAAGAGTGAGTGAATGAAAGTTTTGCTTGCTTGTGTGCATTGAGTGCTAAAATGATTTGAAGATGTGTTCCTTATACGTTTGGTACATTAACTTATATGTGATGATGTTATGAATGTGATGAACTGATTTGTGATTCATTGAAGTCCTTGTTGTGATTAAAAGTGTTGCAAGGGTTGACGAATGTTCCCATGTCGGGGATATTGTAAGACGCCCAAAATGAGTTAGGGTGTATAGATCCTAACATGTTCGTCATAAGAGTCTAAGGTCCTAAAATGTCTTATAATATGGTTTTTAGGCAGTATGTAAAGTTTGAGGTGATTTGGAAGTCAAACGTCAAGGGACGACCAAGACGTTCGACGACTAGTCACCTATGTGCCTTATGTGTCTATACGTGCTTATATTTGTATTTAATGAGCTTATGAGGTCTTAAAATGAGTTATAATTATGTTTATAGTCAGTATTTGGAGTTTCGTGATGTTTGGAGGTCAAACGTCCAAGAACGTCCAAGACGTTCGAAAGTTAGCCCTTAAGACGTCCAAGTATGTCTTGATGGGGCCTAGCATGTTTGGATGTGTTTTACGTGTGAATTTTGGGTGAAACTTGAATGGAAGGTCCTTGACTTGTCAATGTGCATATTTACATTGGAAATGCCCGGGTACGACTTCTCAAGGGCCCCGCAAAAGGGCCCACAAGAAGTACCCAAAGGCTGTCGAAACACTGCCTTGGCAGTGTCAATCGACGAGCCAAACGACGCCTCGTCAATCCACCAACGCCCCGTTGGTGAGGTGTCGTCAATGTAAAATTATCATGTGCAAGGCTCAACCAAAGAACAGCCCAAGGTTCAATCAACTGAAGCCACAGACGGCCCGTCGATGGACCTACTGGCCGTCGGTGGTGGCCGTCGATGGTGGCCTGCGACTGCCTCATTAAAGGGGTGAATGGGAAATTCACCCCATGTCCTAACCTGACCCTAATAGGTTTATTTATCTATTTTTGGGTGTATATAAGTGATCAAAAACGTGATCAACCCATTCTCAATCCCTTCTACACAAATTAGACTTTCCCTCCAAAAATATTCTCCCTAAAAACCTCCATGGATGGTGAAGCTCAAGAACAGCTTGGAGCATGGATTACTATGGGTTCTTCATCAATTTTTTGAGGTTTTCTTCTAGACAAAGGTATGGTGATCCTTCATCTCTAAGTAACCTTTCACTTGGAGAGTTAATCTCAAAGTTTTCAAAAGAGATTTCATGATCAAACATCTCCTTCTTCAATCTAGTCATGGGTTCTTTCTAAAAACGTTTTTAATGGCTTAATCATGATGAATTGATGTTAATATATTGGTTTTAACGTTGAATTGCTTATATCTACTGACTAGTACGTGAATTGATGATGAATTATGTGTTTTTGGATAAATGTGAAGTGATGCTTGAATACTTGATCTCTACTTTCTATTGATTGTTAAAGTATAGACTTCACTGTAACATCATTCTATAGTACATGTATATAGATTTGTTTATGTAAAGTTAACTGTAGCTACTGCCTTATATTGATGTTATTGATGAATTGTGGGTATAAATCCTTGATGATCAAAACAAAGGATTATTGGTAAGGATTGATTTACATGGTCTTAGCCTATCGATTTACAATGCTATGTATATGATGTGATCTAAGTTCTAGGATAGATGAAGCATGATTTAGACTCGATTATTATGTCTTTATATACTTCTCTAGATTGGTATTATTAGTATATTATGAAGGTTGATTATAATGATCATAGCAAGGAATACTAGTAAGTGATCTATGTCTCTCTACTTTATAGTGTATTGGTGATGTAGTGTACATGTTGTAGTATGATCTTGTAGTGGCTTGTGCGTGGTTTCTTTTATGATTAAAGTACATATAGCTACTGCCCTATATATGAATTTTTGATGAAAAAGGTGTATTGATCAATGATGATCAAAAGTTGATGAATTGGTAAGAATGGCTCTTCTTCTCTACTTTCTTATAATATTGATAGTTGATAAAGTCTTATATGGCATTGTGTGGTATGGTCTACTTATGGTGGTGGTGTTTAATTTAATGCTAAGATATTTTTAATGTGATCATAGCCTTAAAAACAATTGTGATATGAAAGTGTAGTGGTGGTGGTGATCACCAAATGTGAAGCCTATCTCTACTTTCCTATTCTAGTTGTGATCTAGGTTGTATGGCTATTGTATAAGCATGTGTATATATATGTTAGGGTAAACTGTAGATTCTTCCATTGATGATTTAAAATGGTTAAAGGATCCTTACCTATGTACCCCTATGTGAATGCATGAATAGCAAAAGTTAGGAGTCTTAAGTTTAATATGAAGTTGACTTGTCTCCTATGCTATTGTCTGTTGTGTGGTCTATGCTTGAAAGTGTATTGTTGTCTTAAGGGGTGGCTGCCTCAATGTGTTGTTAATAGACATTATGTGATCATGTTGACCAACTCAACCACACCCTCACTCTATATGCATGCTTACAAGTAGTATAGGTCATGGTGTCTAATTGAAAGGTAGTTCTCATATTCACTATTGTCTACTATTATGCATGCTAAGCTTGAGTCCATGAAAGTGTGTTATGAACATGTCTTATATGGTATAATGTGAAGTATGTGGTATGATGAAGTATGATTTAAGCACGGTTCATATAGTTACACTTATAACCTTATGCATGAATGAAATGATGTATGTCCATGTGTGGCATTTATGTGTTATGTGAAAGGTTTGATCACATATAAGTATACACACACACATGAATAATGCTCTAGTCAATAGAGGAGCCTTGAAAGATGTGCTCAAGTGTATCCTTAACTAGATAGTGCTAACACATATGCTATGTCCATGTGAAAGGATTTCTCACATGATTTAAGTTGATGAACTTTTATCTATGACCAATGAGCTAAGCATATGAGGGGATGACTCTCCTAAGCCTATGTTTTATAAATAAATGATAATAAAGGCTATAGTTTTCCTAAAGTAAAAATGGACAATGGAAGTAAATGACTAGGACCCTAACTAGGATGACTTAAGGGAGGTTACTTAGGATAGGTGGAAGTAATGAACTCATCTAGACATTGCACAAGTAGCTCCTTAGGAAGTCCTAGGGAGGTGTTCTAATGTGTATGATTATGCTTATGTCTTTATTCATGACATTGTAGTAATTGTCTACTTGTTATGAAGATGTGCATGGTATAAGTCTAAATGATGTGAACTTGTCCCGATATGCATGATGTTGGTCTTGATGACTATATGATGAAGGTCTTGCCTAGGTTGGATGAAGTTGCCTTTACTTGTTATGATGATGTATGAAGTGTTAAGGCTTTTGGTCTCATGATAGATTTACTAAGTATATGTGAGGTTATGGGCCTTTACATGTACATTGCACTAGTAGACTTAGATTGGGGGAATGAGTAAGGTCTTGTAATGACTTATGTGAAGTGAAGCAAAAATATATGCAAATTGATGTAGCTTACTGTAAAGCCAATGGAGTCTTGACTTAAATGTGTCTATGAGGTATTATGCTTATATGATGACATGTGTTGGCTTATGTAGGTTGTATGTATGATTTCTTTGTGACCTTAAGGTGATGCATTGCACCAAGTATCACTAGAGGATTACTTGGGAGGTTAATGAATAAAAAAAAAGATAGTTCACTGTAAAGAAGGAAATAGCTCACTGTAAAGTGACCTCAAATGTGCCTTAAATTCTATATGTGATTTTATATGATGTTTGGACTTTGAATATGTCTATATGAAGTATGTGAATGATATAAATGCTTTTGTATAAAGTTTTTATGAAGATTTACTCAAAAAGGCATGAAGTATGATTTCAAGAAAATGTCCCTTTTAAATGCATGTTTTTGCATGGTTGTCATACTTAGTGCATTCTTGTACTAATCACATTCTTCTCTACTTTTTACACAAAGTGTATGTTATGGATGCTTAAAGAAGGTCTCTAAAGGTGAAGGGCTTGATATGTGATTCCCAAGCTCAAAGAAAGGAATCCTTAAGTTCCGAGGATCTCCTAAATTAAGGTTTATTGTAAAGTGTAGTATTATTATACCTATGTATTATGTTGTAAGGGTCGTGTCCCTAAATTACTCTTATGATGTTGAGTCTAGGATGGCCAAGAGAATTAAGGTCTAAATATGTATTATGACTTATATTTTATAGATATATGAAGTGATGTTTCTAGCATATGATGTACTATAAAAAGTTTAAAATTTTCCGCTAAATTTACTATGACAATGCGATGAATGATAACTATGGGCTTGTATAAGAACTCCGATAGGTCAAGTACGCCATGTTACTTCTAGAGGGTGCTTCCCGGATGTGACAAACGTGGTATCCGAGCATGAGGTTTATAAAGTGGTTTTAGGTTCTAAAAGTCTCATATTACCACGTCTAGTAGAGTCTCGTGTTCATTGGTGGTGAGTCGCGACATCATCAAATGATATGAGAGGATATAAGATGATAGAGTTTTCCTTTCTTCATCATTCTCATATCGTGCCATAGAGGCTATGAGGAAGGACCCTTCCCTTGAGCCAAGGCTGTCTTGGACCAGCCCCAAACGACTGAGGCAAATGACGGCTCGTTGGACAGTCGACGCCCTGTCGTTGGTGGCCTTTGGTCAAGACTTAGCCTAGGTAGCTCAATCTCCCAATGGCTAGTCTCTGAACCCATCGACGGACATCCAGAATGGTCCGTTTGTGGACCAACGGCCCGTAGATGTAGAGACGTCTGTGAGGACTGTTTCCTTTGCAGCTTCACTATAAGTCAAGGGTGAATTGGTAAATTCACCCCACGTCTAAATAACAGTTTTGGAGGTTAATTAAGGGTATTTGGGGTATTTTGAACATTTATACAAGTCCTAAATACCTAGATGAATTCATTCTTCAAAATCAAAACCCAAATTCTCTAAGAAATTCACTAGAACTCCATTGAAACCAAAACTCAGGGAAGATCTTGGATTAGAGATTTGAGTGGTGATTCTTCATCAATTTCATGGATTAACATCATTGAGGTATGGTTTTTGATCATGGAAACTCTATTCATCAAGGAGCCCAAAATTCAAAGAGATTTCTAAAGTTTTCTAAAGATGAACTTGTCCAATTTTATGATTTATCCATGGGTTCTTGCATTAAAGGTTTTGAATTATTAGATATATTGATTATATTGATGTTAATTAGATGATTTTAACATAATTAACCTATGAAACCATGTAATTCATGAACCCTAGATTTGACTACTTTGTGGTTGACTTGATATTGTCTTAATGCTTATGAATTCTAGTGTAGTTTTCTATGGGCTTTTGAATGATGTAATAATTGTATTCAATTGATGTATAGGTTTTCTTAGATTGATAAATCTATATTGAATTGACCTAGATTCATTGAATATTATGATTTTTGTATTGAATTGATGATCATGGCCATGGGTAAGGGCCTATTGGTATTGAATTGGATGATTTAGCTATGGATTGAAGTGGTGAGAATGGATTGGTGGTACACTTCCATAATTCTCTTTATTTTATATAACGTAGCTCTTGAGTTATGTTGTGATTTGTATGGTCTACTTATGGTGGCGGTGCTATGTGAATGATGTGGCCTTGTCGCGTTATTTTATGCATTATGATGATCATGGCATTGTCGGCAACTACTTGAAGTATTATGATGATTTGTGTAGTTGATTATGTGAAGTATGATCATATCTACCTACATGTTAGTAAGGTGATAGCATGTGTTCTTCTATTGATGTTGTTAGGTGATCATGTTAGACTATGACGATGTCCTTAAGTGTGTGTAGTCTTAGAGTTGATGCATGATTATTCCTACTTGACTATGTGATTCTATTATGGTTATAATGTATAGGGTGGCCTAAAGATGATGAAGGTTGTTCCTATGTCCTTCTAGAATGATATACTATATATGATAAAGTAAAGTCATTGGTGTGTCTTGTGTGGTAGACTTGTGTCCCTTACTTGAGACATGTCTGAATGTGAATATGAGATGTCTTGACTTAGGATGCTCAAGCTTCTTAGTCTTGTATGTATGAATGACATGAGACCTTGAATGATGCTAAGAAGGTCCTTTATGTGGAACCTTCAACCTAGTGGTAAGGTTATGACCCTTGAAGTCGAAAGTCGTATTGGTACCCTTATTGTATGAATGGTGGACTTAAGGTTGGTTAGATGGAATGACATGATATCATCCTTAGGAAACTTATTAAGCTATCCTCTTCGCCATTGAAAGGCATCCCTAGGGGACCTCTTTGGTAGGGTGAATGTGAATGGGTTATGAACTAGATATGGAACCCCTTCGTATGATCCTTTAATGTAAATTACTCTATGAGAACAAAGGCTAGCACCGAGTGAGTATGGTAAGGTAAGTAGCTCTAGTTAAGAATGAGGATAGAGTGCAAAGAAACCCTTCATATTCCTTAACCATGTTCCTACATGGGATGTGTCCAAGTTCAACCATTGACAAGTAGAACACCCTCCATCGTAGTAGGTTACAACTCCGTATTCCATGTTTAGCTACCATGGTCTATGTCGGTTATTGCCTATTCTCATCATATGGGATACCTACTAGTATTTGAGAAGTTTTATGAAGTTTAAGTGGTGGTATGGGACGCTATATAGACATTGCACAATAGGCTTTGAAGATGTTAGTGAGAGTCCCTAGGTCTTCTCCAAGACCATTACTTGAATGTCCTTTATGTGATGAATGTCTCTTAAATGAACTAATGTATGTAATGACTTAATTTAGAAAGTATGTTAAATGAATAAGTACTTATCTACAGTAGTTAAGGTTGTCTAGTTAAGGTGTGAAGGTGGCATAGGAATGGTTACTTCATATTTTACCTAGATAAGTCTTAAGAATGACTCTAGTTAGGAAAGTTGGTTGATTAAGCAGACATGATCCAAACTTAGGTAGTCTCACGCATTACTTAGGTAATCTTGAAGAGGTCAAGTATGGACATTCTCTTCTTGGTTTACTTGAGTAAGTCTTTTGATAACCTTTGGAAAGGAGAATGTCATATTACATGTATGTTGTTGTATTAAGCGAGAATGATCTTAACCTAGGTAATCTAAAGGATCACTTAAGTGTGTGTGAAGGGATTGTATGGGCGGTCGCTTCACAACTCACTCAAGTGAACCTTAGAATCACCTTTGGTAGGAGAATCTCATGTTCATGTGTTTGGTGTATTGTAAGTGTGTGTGTCTCATTATAGGTGGTCTTAAGGATCATTTAGGTGTGCCTAGAGAGGGTGTATGTACGGTCTCTCTTTGTCTTACTTAATTCAGTCTTAGGAAATCTTGTAGTGAGAAGATTACATGCTAGAAAGTGTTCAATACGAAGTGGAATAACTTCACTGTAACAGTGAAGGAATTCACTAACAGTGATGTGGGTTACTGTAAAGTTCTCCTAAAAATATGATAAATTATTTAAGTGTTATCCTATGTGTTTCTAAGGTGTTAAATGTTGTTCGTATGCTTATAATATGATGTTTTAGTCAAAAAGAGCATATTTCCATTAAATGTTCGTTATCATGATTTTTATGCATTAAGACATACTTAGTACATGTGTTTGTATTAATTCCATATCATTATCTATCTCTAAAGTGATTCATAGGTGAAGGTACTATCTGAAGCGAAGCTTGGAATATAGGATCGTTCAAGCAAGTTGAAGTATGTCCTTATTTGACTCGAGAGCATAGATGTCTTTTGATTTCTTTTATTGAAGCATTGTAATAGACATATAGTACTATATTTTGATTGTATGGGCCGTCCCAAGTATTCATGAGTCTAAGATTTGATGATATGAGACTTAGTATTTCCTTTGATTTTATATGAAAGATATTTTGAAAAACTATTAGAAATGTTTGTGAAAAGTTTTAATTCCGCACTACTTTTCATATATGTATATGCGATGAATGATGAGAAAGGGCTTGTATGAGACCTCTGAGAGGTCAAGTACACTGGTTGCACTCCGAGAGTGCAATATATTCTAGGGTATGCTCTCGGGATGTGACAATCTTGGTATCAGAGCATAGGTTATGAAAGTAGTCTTAGGAATCAAAAAGTCTCATGAAGTCACGTCTAGTAGAGTCTCGACCATCGATGTGAGTCGTGACACATCTATAGGAGAGAGGCTATAAGACGATAGAGTTTCCCTTCTTTTCTACTCCTATGTCATGTCGTAGAGTAAAATGTTATGAGTGTTATTTTCTTATGGTTTTCCTTGTGTTTCTAGGAAGATGAATACGAGGAGGACACCGGCTAGGAGAGTTGAGGAGAATGATGTGAATGAGGAGATTCCTCCTCAAGTTGAGAAAGTTATTCAAGATGCTCAAGGGGCTCAAGGTGCTAGAGATTCTCAAGTCCCTATTGTGGAAGGAGGTAATGATGTTCCGATGGTTCCCCCGGAAATGACTAATGGGAAGATCAAGGAGGCTTTACTTCTTTTAGCCCGAGCTTTGACTACCCATGTGAATAGGGGTATTGAGCCTAGAGTGAATGTTGAAGAGACAAATATGACATCTAGATTGAGAGATTTTGTGAGGATGAATCCTCCTATCTTTCTTGTCTCTAAGGTAGAAGAACATCCCAAGAGTTCCTAGATGGTGTGTATAAGGTGTTGAGTGCCATGGGGTGACTTCTAGAGAGAAGGCGAAGTTATCTTCGAACCAATTGAGGGAGGTTTTTTAAGTGTGGTATACTCAATAGAAGGATAATAGGCCGGTTGAGTTGGATCCTATCGAGTGGGAAGAATTTAAGAAGGCTTTTCTAGGAAAGTACTTTCCCCATGAGAGGAGGGAGGTAAAGGTAGAGGAGTTTATCAATCTCAAGCAAGGCAATATGAGTGTTGAGGAGTACTCTTTGAAGTTCTCTATGTTGTATAGATATGCCCCATCCTTAGTGTCTAACCCTAGGGATGAGATGAGTATATTTTTTACCGGGGTCGCCGACTTAATGAAAGAAAAATATCGTACGGCCATGATCCATGATGATATGACTTTGGCTAGACTCATGGTGTATGCTCAATCCATTGAGGAGTCTAAACTTGGTAGTATTGCTAGAAACTTGAAGAGAAGTGGGCAAGGTGATCAAAGTCAACCTAGACCCAAGAAGAAGTTCTCAAGTCAAGATGAACCTAGGAGTGCTAATGTGAAACTTGAGAAAGGTAGTGGTTCTCAAGAGGGAAAGCCTACATGACTTACTTGTGGGAAGAGGCACTATGGAGAATGCCTATTGGGTACCGGGAGTTGTTTTGGATGTGGTAAATATGTACACAAAGTGAGGGATTGTCCTACTAGAAATGGTAAGCAAGTTGCTCCTAATGTTCCGAAAGATGATGCTCCAAAGAAGAGGCATTTCTATGCACTCCGGACTAGAGGAGCAAAGCCGGATGAGGATGATGATGATGTTAAGTTCTTGTATTTCTTTAGAATTATGAGTTCCTTCTAAGTGGGGGAGTATGGTTAGTAGATGGGCTAGATGGGCATAATAGTATGTTGCATGTGCATGGTGTTTAGGAGTCTTGATGGAATTGATTTTCATTGATTCTTTGCATTGTGTATTTTATGAAGTTATTATTTTGTTGTAAAATGTGTTTATATGGTTTTACCTTGCATATTAGCATGTTTCTATCATCAATTGCCTAAAAGATGCATTTTTGAAAATCTTGGCATAATTCACTGTAAAACTGCCTGTTCACTGTAAGATTTTTGCAAAATTGACTAATTCATTCTTTGGTTGAAAATTGTGGTAATATGGATAGAACTGATGTATATAAGTATAAAAATGAATGTAAAAATAGTTCATACTATTTGGAATGAAGACTGTGAGTTTTATGCATAATGAGTTGTAAAATGAGTTTCTATCTTTTTGTTGTGCTGTGAGTCTCTTAATTATGTGAAATTGATATTTATCCTATATTGTGCATTGTGTTATGTGTTATGTGGTATGGTTGAGATCTTTGAGCTGAATATTTGCTCTTGGAAGTGTTCGGAGAGTGACAAGTGTCATTCGAGGACGAATGTTGTCCAAGTGGGGGAGAATGTGACACCTCTAAAATGACTTAGGTGAAACTAGAGCCTAACATAGTTGTCATGAGGGTATAAGGTCCTAAAATGTTTTATAATGTGGTATTGAGGCAGTGTCTAAGATTTTAGGTGAAATGGAAGTCAAACATCATGGGACGACTAAGACGTTCGATGACTAGTCCATATGTGTCTCATGTGGGGTTATGTGCTTATAGGTGTGTGTTATGAGCTTATGATCTCCTTAAATGAGTTATAATAGTGTATATAGGTAGTGTGTCAAGTTTCATGAATTTTGGAGGTCAAACGTCCAAGAACGTCCATGAGTTCGAAAGGTTTGCCTTGAAACGACCATGTGTGTCTTAGCATATTTCGTCGAGTTTTACGTGTTCATTTTGGATGAAATTGATATGGGAGGTCATAAAATTGTATACGATCATATTCGGGTTGGAAACGTCTGGGTGAAAGTCCCCAAGGACCAACCAAGGGTCCTTGAGGAAAGACCCTTCATTTGAGCCAAAGGCTGTCACGACCAGCCCCAATCGACTGAGGCAATCGACGGCCAGTAGGCTGGTTGACGCCCCGTCGTTGGTGGCCGTTGGTCAGGACTTAGGTGTGGGGAAGATTTCCATACAAGGACGAGTCTCATACCCAAACCATGGACCAGCAGGACAGTCCGTTGGTGGGGAGACGGTCCGTCGATGGACCAGCGTTGATGGGCCTGCAATTTCGCAGGTTCACTGTTAAGTTGGAGGCTGAATTGGTAAATTCACCCAACGTCCAAATAAGAGTTTGTGAGGTTACTTAGGGGTAATTTAGGTAATTTAATTGGTTATATGAGTCCTAAATACCTAGATGAATTCATTCTTCCAAATCAAAACCCCAAAATCTCTAAAAAATTGTAGAACTCCATTGAAGCCAAAACTCAAGGAAGAGCTTGGATTGGAAATTTGAGTGGTGATTCTTCATCAATTTAGTGGATTAAAATCATTGAGGTATGATTTTTTATACTTGAAACTCTATTCATTAAGGAGCGCAAAATTCAAAGAGATATCTAAAGTTTTCTTAAGACGGACTTGTCCAATTTTATGATCTATCCATGGTTTCTTACATTAAAGGATTTGAATCATTATATATATTTATTATATTGATGTTAATTAGATGATTTTAACATAATTAACCTATGAAACCATGTAATTGATGAACCCTAGATTTGACTACTTTGTGGTTGACTTGATATTGTCTTAATGCTTATGAATTCTAGTGTAGTTTTCTATGGGCTTTTGAATGATGTAATAATTGTATTCAATTGATGTATAGGTTTTCTTAGATTGATAAATCTATATTGAATTGACCTAGATTCATTATTATATTATGTTTTTGTATTGAATTGATGATCATGGCCATGGGTAAGGGCCTATTGTATTGAATTGGATGATTTAGCTATGGATTGAAGTGGTGAGAATGGATTGGTGGTACACTTCCTAATTCTCTTTATTTTATATAACGTAGCTCTTGATTATGTTGTGATTTGTATGGTCACTTATGGTGGCGGTGCTATGTGAATGATGTGGCCTTGTCGCGTTATTTTATGCATTATGATGATCATGGCTGTCGGCAACTACTTGAAGTATTATGATGATTTGTGTAGTTGATTATGTGAATAATGATCATATCTACCTACATGTTATTAAGTTTATAGCATGTCTTCTTCTATTGATGTTGTTAGGTGATCATTATAGATTATGACTATGTCCTTAAGTGTGTGTAGTCTTAGAGTTGATGCCTGATTGTTCCTACTTGACTATGTGAGTCTATGATGGTTATATTGATGATGTTATAGTAGTGTATAGGGTGACCTAAATATGATGAAGGTTGTTCCTATGTGCTTCTAGAATGATATGCTATATGTGATAAAGTGAAGTCATTGTGTGTCTTGTGTGGTAGACTTGTGTCCCTTACTTGACACATGTATGAATGTGAATATGAGATGTCTTGACTTAGGATGCTCAAGCTTCTTAGTCTTGTATGTATGAATGACATGAGACCTTGAATGATGCTAAGAAGGTCCTTTATGTGGAACCTTCAACCTAGTGGTAAGGTTATGACCCTTGAAGTCGAAAGTCGTATTGGTATCCTTATTGTATTAATGGTGGACTTAAGTTTGGTTAGATGGAATGACATGATATCATCCTTAGGAAATTCATTAAGCTATCCTCTTCGCCATTGAAAGGCATCCCTAGGGGACCTCTTTGGTAGGGTGAATGTGAATGGGTTATGAACTAGATATGGAACCCCTTCGTATGATCCTTTAATGTAAATTACTCTATGAGAACAAAGGCTAGCACCGAGTGAGTATGGTAAGGGAAGTACCTATAGTTAAGAATGAGGATAGATTGCAAAGAAACCCTTCATATTACTTAACCATGTGCCTACATGGGATGTGTCAAGCTCTACCAATGGCAAGTAGAACACCATCCATCGGAGTAGGTTACAACTCCGGATTCCTTGTTTAGCTACCATGGTCTATGTCGGTTATTGCCTATTATCATCATATGGGATACCTACTAGTATTTGAGAAGTTTTATGAAGTTAAAGTAGTGGTATGGGACGCTATCTAGACATTGCACAATAGGCTTTGCAGATGTTAGTGAGAGTACCTTGGTCTTCTCCAAGACCATTACTTGAATGTCCTTTATGTGATGAAAGTCTCTTAAATGAACTAATGAATGTAATGACTTAAGTTAGAAAGCATGTTAAATGAATAAGTACTTATCTACAGTAGTTAAGGGTTGTCTAGTTAAGGTGTGAAGGTGGCATAGGAATGGTTACTTCATATTTTACCTAGATAAGTCTTAAAATGACTCTAGTTAGGAATGTTGGTTGATTAAGTAGGCATGATCCAAACTTAGGTAGTCTCAAGGATTACTTAGGTAGTCTTGAAGAGGTCAAGTATGGAAATTCTCTTTTTGATTTACTTGAGTAAGTCTTTTGATAACCTTTGGAAAGGAGAATGTCATATTACATGTATGTTGTTGTATTAAGTGAGAATGATCTTAACCTAGGTAATCTAAAGGATCACTTAAGTGTGTGTGAAGGGATTGTATGGGCGGTCGTGTCACGACCGGAGTCTAGACCCCAGACGAGACCGGCGTCGTTGACCTCTCAGAGGTCGCAGACAAGCCTACTTACGTCATTCTTACTTCATCTAGGTTAATTTTAGCGGAAAATTTGAAACTTTTTGTTTCTTAACATACTTATAAAAACATTCTCATTAATACGTAATTGTTCACCATCAACCATCTAACATTAAGAGATAAACAACTGAAAGAAATAGTTCAATTCTTATTAAGTGTATAATTGCCAAAATGGCACCAATACATAGTCTAAATAAAAATAGGAAAGAAACGCTAGTGGAACATGCTCCACTAGCTCAACTCTAAAACTAAGCTAGAATATAAAACAGTAGCATCCTCGAAAGCATGAGGACCTACAAAAACCGGATGAATGCTGGACGTCCGGATAACTGCAGCGATGATCCTGTAGCTCTATCGTCCACCTGTGCCTGCACCTAAAATAGTAGAGTTTGTATAGGGTTAGTACACACTTGTACTAAGTATGGGTATATGCAAGCACACACCAAGGACATGCATGAGAAAGAATAGCTCTTTCCTAACAACATGATTTTTGGAAGTCAAGTCAGTGGACTTGCCCAAATTGAGATAGAAAAGTTTCCAAATTTGGATTAGGAAATTCAATTAGCTTTCCAAATTTGGATTAGGAAAGTCAGTGGGTTTTCCAGATTTGGAATAGGAAAGTTATGCCATGAGAATAACATATATCATCATACTTTTCACATTTGCACATAGCACATAACATTTACACATAGCACATATCACATAGCATACAACACCTTTTGCATGTAGCACATAACTTCTTTATTGTCATTCATTCATATGCCATGAGACCTTGGAATCATGGACTTAACATTAAGGCCTCCCAGAAATGAGGGATCAACAGATGGGACCTCAACTAGGGAGTCTTCATTAGCAAACAATGAGTCTGCTTCGTTCATTCATACGTACTCCATTTCATTTCATTCATAGGCTAGTGTAAACACCAGTTATACCTAGGATGTAGTTTAAGTAATTCTTACATTCCTAAGATTATGTTGTACAAGACTTATGTATCTTGTATTTATGTCAAGATCTTGAATTAGATGTAAGTAGATGGCATTTATTCTTATACGTTTTGTTCAGGTATGATTTATGTATCAATACTGAAATTTGGGCAAGGAATCCCAAGTCTTGAATCAATTGGATATCATTTACATTTTTAATTGATTTTATTCTAATATTCATAAGATTTTAAACTCTAAGTCAAATCACAATATTTATTTTGAAGGCTTACTTTTCTATTTTAAATCTCTCTTGCATTGGCCGATGGGTTGTGGGTTCGAGTCCCCACAACCCCACTTTTTATTTTTCATTAGCATAATATTCTCCTATTCTTTCTTAAACCAAGAGGTTGTGGGATCAAACCCCCACAGCCTCTTTTATTTTTCTCTTAATTTCGCCCAAGTAAGGAGGTTGTGGGTTCGAACCCCCACAGCCTCCTTCTTTATAATTTATTTTCGCTTAAGGGCTGTGAGGTGGTGGGTTTGAACCCCCACAGCCCCATAATTATATTTTCAATATTTTCCCTAAGTTAAGAACATGGACAGTGAGGTCGTGGGATCGAACCCCCACGGCCTCACTTGTTTTAACATTTAATTTCGCGGGCAGTAGCTAAGGGGTTCGAATCCCCTTAGCCCCAACATCTTTTTCTTATTTTATTTTTCCTTCTACTCTTCATGAATTCTGACCGAGGGGTGGTGGGTTCGAATCCCACTCCCCTCATTAATTTTTCTCTTATTCTAGTCCTTGCTCAGACCCAGGATCGAACCCCCCAGCCCATACCCTTTGCCGTGTCTGTTTCGCTCAAGGATGAGGTCACGGGTTCAATTCCTAGTGGCCTCATTCTTTTATTTCTTTAATAAATTTTCCATATTCATATGCATTTTTATTTAGTCTATATTAACTTGTACAATGCTGGAAATATTTAGTTACTTTTAACTCATAACATCAATGTTTTACTTAGTTCATACATTCTTTCATAATTCCACTTTAACGTATTTTTAAATGCATCCTTTAGAGAATTTATTGGCTATCAAATCCTTATTCAAGTCAGCCACATTTCTTAATTGTGAACATCACAATCTTCATGAGTTTGGGTACGTAAATTAACAAGCACAACATTAGCAATTTTAAGCCTCAAGGCCGAGACTCAACATGCCATACACATTTTGTTTTATTTTTCTTAATTCGAACACACACATGGTTGTCTTTTCATGAATTAACGTACATCCAATACATTAACATTCAGCACAAACATCACATAATCCTAAGTCTACCAGCATTCATACCAACCTACATTCGTTGGGAGCTAATGACAGGGACATGCAACAGGGGAATCAACCTTAGTTTTTGAGCCGAATATACTGAGTCCTAGGGGTCTCTTGGGAAAGGGACCAAGAGTAAGAAAACCCATACCTTGTTTTCTTGTTAAATGTCCACAATGCTGCCCAAGAACCTCTCCAAAAATCAGTCCAAACACCCACACTCACACCTCACCCGACTAGCGTAGTAGTTCTGCTTAACGTTACCGGATTGTTTTCTCTTTGAGTTTCTATCGTTCAAGTTCTTGATGAACTTTTGCCTTTACTTTATTTTTCTTTTGCTGATTGTTTTCTCACGTTTTCAGCCAAGAAAAGAGAGTGAAAGAGAGAGAGAATCGTGCAAGAGAGAGTGGGGGAAAAGGGAGATATAAGTCTAGTAGAAGTAGGACTTTGTGGGTTTGAATTAGTCAACTCAATAATTAATCAAAATTAATAAAAAATTGATTTATTTTTCCTAAATCAGCTAATATTAATTATTTATTAAAAACTAAGTTAACACATTAAAATAAAAGCAAGTTTAATCTTGCTTCTAGTGGGGTTCGAACCCGGGTGACCCCATTTTGCGAAAATGGGTCACTTCGGGTTGCCCCACCCGAATTTCTTTATTTTTTTTAACTTAATTAATTAAATAATTAATTACTCAGGGTAATTACAATATTACCCTTGGCCTGGAAAAGACCATTTTACCCTTGGACCCTCAAAACTTAAAATTTCTTCTTTTGAGTCCGGTAAAAGCTCTTTCGATTAAATCTTCGTTTTCGTGAGCCTCACATGGTTGGTTCCAACCTTTCCAAGCTCAATTAACTCCCCAAGTTAGTTGGCTTGGTCGTAGTAAGGGTTCTGAGGTCTGGTTCTACGCGTATCAGTCTGTGCAAATCTTGGTCTAATCGCAAGCATTCTTGACAACCTAAGTCTTGATCCTATTCATTTTTAGGGTTGTTACATTATCCCCCCCCCCTTAGGAACATTCGTCCCCGAATGACACTACTCTTTACTAACAATAAGTATGTAATCTATAGAACGTACACATACGTAGGTACTTCAATACTTCCATGGGTGAATATTTGATTCACTTCTTAACATGATGGAACACCTCCTTGAGACCTACTAGTAGCTTCACATTAATAGACTAAGTAATTCTTCCCTAAACTAGTCTCATCAAAGAATACAACACAAAGTCAACATAAAAATCATATAAATCATCAACCAATATGATGACTTCAAACCTATTAACCTCATACTAGGGCATAAACACCATATACAGTCAAATATATGAAAGGCTAATTAAGGCTACGCACCCGAGGCTTCATCAGAAGTGCCTTCCCCTGCACCCCTCGACTTGAGTGCAAAGAATCGTTGCCTCTTTGGAGCCTCTTCATCCGGGCCATTAGTCTGAACTCTCTCCTTCCCTTGTTCCTGACTTCTCCTATTCGGACAATCTTTCACCATGTGGCCCGGTTTTCCACAGCTGTAACAAGCATTAGAGCCCATCATACACTCTCCTCCATGCTGTCTGCCACACTTCCTGCAAGGTTGCCTTTCCTTAGGTGTATATACTTCATTGTTTCTCTTATCTCTGTACTCGGAATCCCTACCATAGAGACCACTGGATGAACTTGACTCCCTTTGGTGGGAGAGTCCCTTCTTAAACCTTGGCTGCTCACGGACGCCATAGTTATTTCTATGGCCTCCATGGCTGGGACCTGCTTGATCTTGAGGCCTCCTAACATCACGAATACCCCTCTTTCTACGGCTGTCCTCCACCTGCTGTACATGCACCATCAACCTGGAAAGGTCCATATTATCATGGAGCATCGCAGACCGACATTCCTCCTCCAGGTCTCCATTGATTCCTGTGAGGAACCTACTCATTTCATCCCTGTTGTTCGAAACCAGGGAAGTAGCATACCTGGATAATTCAACAAGCCTCAGTACTCTCCTCAATCTTGCTATTAAATAATAAGGAAAGTAATATACCTGGATAGCTTAACAAACTTCAGGGAATACTCCCTGACTGTCATGGATCCTTGTTTAAGGTTGATGAACTCTTCAACCTTGGTTCCCTCATCTCCCTGGGAAAGAATCTCTCCAGAAATGCTGTCTTGAACATCTCCCATGTGACTGGTACTCCACCTAAGACACGGCTATCTTGCCACAACTTGCACCAAGTATGTGCTACATCCTTGAGCTGATAGGAAGCCAGCTCAGCCTTCTCAATGTCAGTGGCCCGCATAGCCACCAGGATCTTATGCACCTCATCTACAAACTCTTGAGGATCCTCCGATGCCTTAACCCCTATGAAAATGGGAGGATTCATCCTCGTGAAATCCCTCAGTCTGTCAGCCATGCTACGGACCGGTGGGTTCTCCCTCTGAACATCCTGTCTGTTGACCTGGGCAGTCATAGCCTGGACCTGCATGGTCATGGCCTGTGCCATTTGGGCCAAAGATGCCCGCACCTCAGCATCAGTCAACCCAGCTGGGTTAACTGGTATGGCCACTCCTTCAGCTGGAGCCTGGGGGAGATCCTGATTATCCCTAGCAGCTGCTCCTCATCTCCTCTGGACATTTCCTCTCCTAGTGTTCATTCTCTGGAAAAACAAAAGGATTGATGTTAGACACGCTCATAACACCAAGAATTCAGACTTTTAGAAAAGCACGATAAGATCAGAAGAAGGGAAACATTCCTACGCATCATGTAGTCTCTAATCCAGGATAGTGGTGCACTTCACTACCATGACTTAGAAACTACTCAATGTGGTTGATGTGAACTCATTATTTTCGTAATTTAACCTAGTGCTCTCATACCAACTTTGTCACGACCGGAGTCTAGACCCCAGACGAGACCGTCGTCGTTAACCTCTCAGAGGTCGCAGACAAGCCTACTTACGTCATTCTTACTTCATCTAGGTTAATTTTAGCGGAAAATTTGAAACTTTTTGTTTCTTAACATACTTATAAAAACATTCTCATTAATACGTAATTGTTCACCATCAACCATCTAACATTAAGAGATAAACAACTGAAAGAAATAGTTCAATTCTTATTAAGTGTATAATTGCCAAAATGGCACCAATACATAGTCTAAATAAAAATAGGAAAGAAACGCTAGTGGAACATGCTCCACTAGCTCAACTCTAAAACTAAGCTAGAATATAAAATAGTAGCATCCTCGAAAGCATGAGGACCTACAAAAACCGGATGAATGCTGGACGTCCGGATAACTGCAGCGATGATCCTGTAGCTCTATCGTCCACCTGTGCCTGCACCTAAAATAGTAGAGTTTGTATAGGGTTAGTACACACTTGTACTAAGTATGGGTATATGCAAGCACACACCAAGGACATGCATGAGAAAGAATAGCTCTTTCCTAACAACATGATTTTTGGAAGTCAAGTCAGTGGACTTGCCCAAATTGAGATAGAAAAGTTTCCAAATTTGGATTAGGAAAGTCAATTAGCTTTCCAAATTTGGATTAGGAAAGTCAGTGGGCTTTCCAGATTTGGAATAGGAAAGTTATGCCATGTGAATAACATATATCATCATACTTTTCACATTTGCACACAGCACATAACATTTACACATAGCACATATCATATAGCATACAACACCTTTTGCATGTAGCACATAACTTCTTTATTGTCATTCATTCATATGCCATAAGACCTTGGAATCATGGACTTAACATTAAGGCCTCCCAGAAATGAGGGCTCAACAGATGGGACCTCAACTAGGGAGTCTTCATTAGCAAACACAGAGTCTGCTTCGTTCATTCATACGTACTCCATTTCATTTCATTCATAGGCTAGTGTAAACACCATTTATACCTAGGATGTAGTTTAAGACTTTCATTAGGTTCGTTGTGCAATGACCAAGAATGACCTAATGTCATTACTTGAATCTAACTCACCTTTTGATTATCCTATCCTAACACCTTTGGTATCATTCATTTCATTATGTACATCATTTGAGGCTGGCCTCATTCATTCATTGGGAACTTTAACTTTAACCGACATAGATCATGTGAGCATCATGAAATCCAGTGTCTCCCCCACACCGAAAAGAGGTGGAATCACCGGCCAAAGTGACCCAAAAAAACATGCTAGCGTACATGGGAATTTAACCCCGCCAGATCCCTATATTGGCAGTATAGGTTCGAAGACTAGGAGATATAAGGATACCATACCCGGCAAGCCGGACAGTCTCATCTCATGAGAGTTACGTGAACCTCCGCCCTTCCCGAAAGAAGGCATCACCGCTCATAGCTAGTCTATCGGTGCTCAGTATAAAGTTCCATTACATTCATCTCATACGTCATGGAAGCTGGCTTCTAGTATGAGGACATCATAGCTCATTAGATGATTTCTCATCTCATCATTCGTATTGAGTGTATTAAGCTCAATACTCTCATTAGAGTGTTCATAGAGACTTGTCTCTTCATTATCTTACACCCTCATAGGTGAGTACGTGTTGGTAACATTTACTTAGGCTCATTTGAGATTACTCTCATCATTTACATTAGCCTCATATCATGTTGTCACCACATTCATTATCATTAACCCCTTTTGCTTTTTCATAGTCACTCACCTTTTATTATGTGAATGATTATTTCATCATTTCATTGTTCATCTCATCATATGCCAATGCACTTGGCCATTTAGTGTATTTACACTCATACTTAACCCTTCTAGGGTTCATCATTTCATTTCATACATCTTAGGTTCACTTACTTTTGAACGTATGTTAGACTTATGAGTCTATACACACAAGCCATGAGGCTTCATTCGTAGTTCGTTAAGTAATTCTTACATTCCTAAGATTATGTTGTACAAGACTTATGTATCTTGTATTTATGTCAAGATCTTGAATTAGATCTAAGTAGATGGCATTTATTCTTATACGTTTTGTTCACGTATGATTTATGTATCAATACTGAAATTTGGGCAAGGAATCCCAAGTCTTGAATCAATTGGATATCATTTACATTTTTAATTGATTTTATTCTAATATTCATAACATTTTAAACTCTAAGTCAAATCACAATATTTAATTTGAAGGCTTACTTTTCTAGTTTAAATCTCTCTTGCATTGGCCGATGGGTTGTGGGTTCGAGTCCCCACAACCCCACTTTTTATTTTTCATTAGCATAATATTCTCCTATTCTTTCTTAAACCAAGAGGTTGTGGGATCAAACCCCCACAGCCTCTTTTATTTTTCTCTTAATTACGCCCAAGTAAGGAGGTTGTGGGTTCGAACCCCCACAGCCTCCTTCTTTATAATTTATTTTCGCTTAAGGGCTGTGAGGTGGTGGGTTTGAACCCCCACAGCCCCATAATTATATTTTCAATATTTTCCCTAAGTTAAGAACATGGACAGTGAGGTCGTGGGATCGAACCCCCACGGCCTCACTTGTTTTAACATTTAATTTCGCGGGCAGTAGCTAAGGGGTTCGAATCCCCTTAGCCCCAACATCTTTTTCTTATTTTATTTTTCCTTCTACTCTTCATGAATTCTGACCGAGGGGTGGTGGGTTCGAATCCCACTCCCCTCATTAATTTTTCTCTTATTCTAGCCCTTGCTCAGACCCAGGATCGAACCCCCCAGCCCTCACCCTTTGCCGTGTCTGTTTCGCTCAAGGATGAGGTCACGGGTTCAATTCCTAGTGGCCTCATTCTTTTATTTCTTTAATAAATTTTCCATATTCATATGCATTTTTATTTAGTCTATATTAACTTGTACAATGCTGGAAATATTTAGTTACTTTTAACTCATAACATCAATGTTTTACTTAGTTCATACATTCTTTCATAATTCCACTTCAACGTATTTTTAAATGCATCCTTTAGAGAATTTATTGGCTATCAAATCCTTATTCAAGTCAGCCACATTTCTTAATTTTGAACATCACAATCTTCATGAGTTTGGGTACGTAAATTAACAAACACAACATTAGCAATTTTAAGCCTCAAGGCCGAGACTCAACATGCCATACACATTTTTTTTTGTTTTTCTTAATTCGAACACACACATGGTTGTCTTTTCATGAATTAACGTACATCCAATACATTAACATTCAGCACAAACATCACATAATCCTAAGTCTACCAGCATTAATACCAACCTACATTCGTTGGGAGCTAATGACAGGGACATGCAACAGGGGAATCAACCTTAGTTTTTGAGCCGAATATACTGAGTCCTAGGGGTCTCTTGGGAAAGGGACCAAGAGTAAGAAAACCCATACCTTGTTTTCTTGTTAAATGTCCAGAATGCTGCCCAAGAACCTCTCCAAAAATCAGTCCAAACACCCACACTCACACCTCACCCGACTAGCGTAGTAGTTCTGCTTAACGTTACCGGATTGTTTTCTCTTTGAGTTTCTATCTTTCAAGTTCTTGATGAACTTTTGCCTTTACTTTATTTTTCTTTTGCTGATTGTTTTCTCACGTTTTCAGCCAAGAAAAGAGAGTGAAAGAGAGAGAGAATCGTGCAAGAGAGAGTGGGGGAAAAGGGAGATATAAGTCTAGTAGAAGTAGGACTTTGTGGGTTTGAATTAGTCAACTCAATAATTAATCAAAATTAATAAAAAATTGATTTCTTTTTCCTAAATCAGCTAATATTAATTATTTATTAAAAACTAAGTTAACACATTAAAATAAAAGCAAGTTTAATCTTGCTTCTAGTGGGGTTCGAACCCGGGTGACCCCATTTTGCGAAAATGGGTCACTTCGGGTTGCCCCACCCGAATTTCTTTATTTTTTTTAACTTAATTAATTAAATAATTAATTACTCAGGGTAATTACAATATTACCCTTGGCCTGGAAAAGACCATTTTACCCTTGGACCCTCAAAACTTAAAATTTCTTCTTTTGAGTCCGGTAAAAGCTCTTTCGATTAAATCTTCGTTTTCGTGAGCCTCACATGGTTGGTTCCAACCTTTCCAAGCTCAATTAACTCCCCAAGTTAGTTGGCTTGGTCGTAGTAAGGGTTCTGAGGTCTGGTTCTACGCGTATCAGTCTGTGCAAATCTTGGTCTAATCGCAAGCATTCTTGACAACCTAAGTCTTGATCCTATTCATTTTTAGGGTTGTTACATTATCCCCCCCCCCCTTAGGAACATTCGTCCCCGAATGACACTACTCTTTACTAACAATAAGTATGTAATCTATAGAACGTACACATATGTAGGTACTTCAATACTTCCATGGGTGAATATTTGATTCACTTCTTAACATGATGGAACACCTCCTTGAGACCTACTAGTAGCTTCACATTAATAGACTAAGTAATTCTTCCCTAAACTAGTCTCATCAAAGAATACAACACAAAGTCAACATAAAAATCATATAAATCATCAACCAATATGATGACTTCAAACCTATTAACCTCATACTAGGGCATAAACACCATATACAGTCAAATATATGAAAGGCTAATTAAGGCTACGCACCCGAGGCTTCATCAGAAGTGCCTTCCCTGCACCCCTGGACTTGAGTGCGAAGAATCGTTGCCTCTTTGGAGCCTCTTCATCCGGGCCATTAGTCTGAACTCTCTCCTTCCCTTGTTCCTGACTTCTCCTATTCGGACAATCTTTCACCATGTGGCCCGGTTTTCCACAGCTGTAACAAGCATTAGAGCCCATCATACACTCTCCTCCATGCTGTCTGCCACACTTCCTGCAAGGTTGCCTTTCCTTAGGTGTATATACTTCATTGTTTCTCTTATCTCTGGACTCGGAATCCCTATCATAGAGACCACTGGATGAACTTGACTCCCTTTGGTGGGAGAGTCCCTTCTTAAACCTTGGCTGCTCACGGACGCCATAGTTATTTCTGTGGCCTCCATGGCTGGGACCTGCTTGATCTTGAGGCCTCCTAACATCACGAATACCCCTCTTTCTACGGCTGTCCTCCACCTGCTGTACATGCACCATCAACCTGGAAAGGTCCATATTATCATGGAGCATCGCAGACCGACATTCCTCCTCCAGGTCTCCATTGATTCCTGTGAGGAACCTACTCATTTCATCCCTGCTGTTCGAAACCAGGGAAGTAGCATACCTGGATAATTCAACAAGCCTCAGTACTCTCCTCAATCTTGCTATTAAATAATAAGGAAAGTAATATACCTGGATAGCTTAACAAACTTCAGGGAATACTCCCTGACTGTCATGGATCCTTGTTTAAGGTTGATGAACTCTTCAACCTTGGTTCCCTCATCTCCCTGGGAAAGAATCTCTCCAGAAATGCTGTCTTGAACATCTCCCATGTGACTGGTACTCCACCTAAGACACGGCTATCTTGCCACAACTTGCACCAAGTATGTGCTACATCCTTGAGCTGATAGGAAGCCAGCTCAGCCTTCTCAATGTCAGTGGCCCCCATAGCCACCAGGATCTTATGCACCTCATCTACAAACTCTTGAGGATCCTCCGATGCCTTAACCCCTATGAAAATGGGAGGATTCATCCTCGTGAAATCCCTCAGTCTGTCAGCCATGCTACGGACCGGTGGGTTCTCCCTCTGAACATCCTGTCTGTTGACCTGGGCAGTCATAGCCTGGACCTGCATGGTCATGGCCTGTGCCATTTGGGCCAAAGATGCCCGCACCTCAGCATCAGTCAACCCAGCTGGGTTAACTGGTATGGCCACTCCTTCAGCTGGAGCCTGGGGGAGATCCTGATTATCCCTAGCAGCTGCTCCTCCTCTCCTCTGGACATTTCCTCTCCTAGTGTTCATTCTCTGGAAAAACAAAAGGATTGATGTTAGACACGCTCATAACACCAAGAATTCAGACTTTTAGAAAAGCACGATAAGATCAGAAGAAGGGAAACATTCCTACGCATCATGTAGTCTCTAATCCAGGATAGTGGTGCACTTCACTACCATGACTTAGAAACTACTCAATGTGGTTGATGTGAACTCATTATTTTCGTAATTTAACCTAGTGCTCTGATACCAACTTTGTCACGACCGGAGTCTAGACCCCAGACGAGACCGGCGTCGTTAACCTCTCAGAGGTCGCAGACAAGCCTACTTACGTCATTCTTACTTCATCTAGGTTAATTTTAGCGGAAAATTTGAAACTTTTTGTTTCTTAACATACTTATAAAAACATTTCATTAATACGTAATTGTTCACCATCAACCATCTAACATTAAGAGATAAACAACTGAAAGAAATAGTTCAATTCTTATTAAGTGTATAATTGCCAAAATGGCACCAATACATAGTCTAAATAAAAATAGGAAAGAAACGCTAGTGGAACATGCTCCACTAGCTCAACTCTAAAACTAAGCTAGAATATAAAATAGTAGCATCCTCGAAAGCATGAGGACCTACAAAAACCGGATGAATGCTGGACGTCCGGATAACTGCAGCGATGATCCTGTAGCTCTATCGTCCACCTGTGCCTGCACCTAAAATAGTAGAGTTTGTATAGGGTTAGTACACACTTGTACTAAGTATGGGTATATGCAAGCACACACCAAGGACATGCATGAGAAAGAATAGCTCTTTCCTAACAACATGATTTTTGGAAGTCAAGTCAGTGGACTTGCCCAAATTGAGATAGAAAAGTTTCCAAATTTGGATTAGGAAAGTCAATTAGCTTTCCAAATTTGGATTAGGAAAGTCAGTGGGCTTTCCAGATTTGGAATAGGAAAGTTATGCCATGTGAATAACATATATCATCATACTTTTCACATTTGCACACAGCACATAACATTTACACATAGCACATATCATATAGCATACAACACCTTTTGCATGTAGCACATAACTTCTTTATTGTCATTCATTCATATGCCATAAGACCTTGGAATCATGGACTTAACATTAAGGCCTCCCAGAAATGAGGGCTCAACAGATGGGACCTCAACTAGGGAGTCTTCATTAGCAAACACAGAGTCTGCTTCGTTCATTCATACGTACTCCATTTCATTTCATTCATAGGCTAGTGTAAACACCATTTATACCTAGGATGTAGTTTAAGACTTTCATTAGGTTCGTTGTGCAATGACCAAGAATGACCTAATGTCATTACTTGAATCTAACTCACCTTTTGATTATCCTATCCTAACACCTTTGGTATCATTCATTTCATTATGTACATCATTTGAGGCTGGCCTCATTCATTCATTGGGAACTTTAACTTTAACCGACATAGATCATGTGAGCATCATGAAATCCAGTGTCTCCCCCACACCGAAAAGAGGTGGAATCACCGGCCAAAGTGACCCAAAAAAACATGCTAGCGTACATGGGAATTTAACCCCGCCAGATCCCTATATTGGCAGTATAGGTTCGAAGACTAGGAGATATAAGGATACCATACCCGGCAAGCCGGACAGTCTCATCTCATGAGAGTTACGTGAACCTCCGCCCTTCCCGAAAGAAGGCATCACCGCTCATAGCTAGTCTATCGGTGCTCAGTATAAAGTTCCATTACATTCATCTCATACGTCATGGAAGCTGGCTTCTAGTATGAGGACATCATAGCTCATTAGATGATTTCTCATCTCATCATTCGTATTGAGTGTATTAAGCTCAATACTCTCATTAGAGTGTTCATAGAGACTTGTCTCTTCATTATCTTACACCCTCATAGGTGAGTACGTGTTGGTAACATTTACTTAGGCTCATTTGAGATTACTCTCATCATTTACATTAGCCTCATATCATGTTGTCACCACATTCATTATCATTAACCCCTTTTGCTTTTTCATAGTTACTCACCTTTTATTATGTGAATGATTATTTCATCATTTCATTGTTCATCTCATCATATGCCAATGCACTTGGCCATTTAGTGTATTTACACTCATACTTAACCCTTCTAGGGTTCATCATTTCATTTCATACATCTTAGGTTCACTTACTTTTGAACGTATGTTAGACTTATGAGTCTATACACACAAGCCATGAGGCTTCATTCGTAGTTCGTTAAGTAATTCTTACATTCCTAAGATTATGTTGTACAAGACTTATGTATCTTGTATTTATGTCAAGATCTTGAATTAGATCTAAGTAGGTGGCATTTATTCTTATACGTTTTGTTCACGTATGATTTATGTATCAATACTGAAATTTGGGCAAGGAATCCCAAGTCTTGAATCAATTGGATATCATTTACATTTTTAATTGATTTTATTCTAATATTCATAACATTTTAAACTCTAAGTCAAATCACAATATTTAATTTGAAGGCTTACTTTTCTATTTAAATCTCTCTTGCATTGGCCGATGGGTTGTGGGTTCGAGTCCCCACAACCCCACTTTTTATTTTTCATTAGCATAATATTCTCCTATTCTTTCTTAAACCAAGAGGTTGTGGGATCAAACCCCCACACCTCTTTTATTTTTCTCTTAATTTCGCCCAAGTAAGGAGGTTGTGGGTTCGAACCCCCACAGCCTCCTTCTTTATAATTTATTTTCGCTTAAGGGCTGTGAGGTGGTGGGTTTGAACCCCCACAGCCCCATAATTATATTTTCAATATTTTCCCTAAGTTAAGAACATGGACAGTGAGGTCGTGGGATCGAACCCCCACGGCCTCACTTGTTTTAACATTTAATTTCGCGGGCAGTAGCTAAGGGGTTCGAATCCCCTTAGCCCCAACATCTTTTTCTTATTTTATTTTTCCTTCTACTCTTCATGAATTCTGACCGAGGGGTGGTGGGTTCGAATCCCACTCCCCTCATTAATTTTTCTCTTATTCTAGCCCTTGCTCAGACCCAGGATCGAACCCCCCAGCCCTCACCCTTTGCCGTGTCTGTTTCGCTCAAGGATGAGGTCACGGGTTCAATTCCTAGTGGCCTCATTCTTTTATTTCTTTAATAAATTTTCCATATTCATATGCATTTTTATTTAGTCTATATTAACTTGTACAATGCTGGAAATATTTAGTTACTTTTAACTCATAACATCAATGTTTTACTTAGTTCATACATTCTTTCATAATTCCACTTCAACGTATTTTTAAATGCATCCTTTAGAGAATTTATTGGCTATCAAATCCTTATTCAAGTCAGCCACATTTCTTAATTGTGAACATCACAATCTTCATGAGTTTGGGTACGTAAATTAACAAACACAACATTAGCAATTTTAAGCCTCAAGGCCGAGACTCAACATGCCATACACATTTTGTTTTATTTTTCTTAATTCGAACACACACATGGTTGTCTTTTCATGAATTAACGTACATCCAATACATTAACATTCAGCACAAACATCACATAATCCTAAGTCTACCAGCATTCATACCAACCTACATTCGTTGGGAGCTAATGACAGGGACATGCAACAGGGGAATCAACCTTAGTTTTTGAGCCGAATATACTGAGTCCTAGGGGTCTCTTGGGAAAGGGACCAAGAGTAAGAAAACCCATACCTTGTTTTCTTGTTAAATGTCCAGAATGCTGCCCAAGAACCTCTCCAAAAATCAGTCCAAACACCCACACTCACACCTCACCCGACTAGCGTAGTAGTTCTGCTTAACGTTACCGGATTGTTTTCTCTTTGAGTTTCTATCGTTCAAGTTCTTGATGAACTTTTGCCTTTACTTTATTTTTCTTTTGCTGATTGTTTTCTCACGTTTTCAGCCAAGAAAAGAGAGTGAAAGAGAGAGAGAATCGTGCAAGAGAGAGTGGGGGAAAAGGGAGATATAAGTCTAGTAGAAGTAGGACTTTGTGGGTTTGAATTAGCCAACTCAATAATTAATCAAAATTAATAAAAATCTGATTTCTTTTTCCTAAATCAGCTAATATTAATTATTTATTAAAAACTAAGTTAACACATTAAAATAAAAGCAAGTTTAATCTTGCTTCTAGTGGGGTTCGAACCCGGGTGACCCCATTTTGCGAAAATGGGTCAGTTCGGGTTGCCCCACCCGAATTTCTTTATTTTTTTTAACTTAATTAATTAAATAATTAATTACTCAGGGTAATTACAATATTACCCTTGGCCTGGAAAAGACCATTTTACCCTTGGACCCTCAAAACTTAAAATTTCTTCTTTTGAGTCCGGTAAAAGCTCTTTCGATTAAATCTTCGTTTTCGTGAGCCTCACATGGTTGGTTCCAACCTTTCCAAGCTCAATTAACTCCCAAGTTAGTTGGCTTGGTCGTAGTAAGGGTTCTGAGGTCTGGTTCTACGCGTATCAGTCTGTGCAAACCTTGGTCTAATCGCAAGCATTCTTGACAACCTAAGTCTTGATCCTATTCATTTTTAGGGTTGTTACGGGTCGCTTCACAACTCACTCAAATGAACCTTAGAATCACCTTTGGTAGGTGGATCTCATGTTCATGAGTTTTGTGTACTGTAAGTGTGTGTGTCTCATTATAGGTGGTCTTAAGGATCATTTAGGTGTGCCTGGAGAGGGTGTATGGGCGGTCTCTCTTTGTCTTTCTTAAGTGAGTCTTAGGATAGCTTTTAGTGAGAAAATGACATGCTAGAAAGTGCTCAATGTGAACTGGAATAACTTCACTGTAACAGTGATGTGGATTACTGTAAAGTTTTCCTAAAAATGTGATAAATTGTTTAAGTGTTATCCTATGTGTTTCTAAGGTGTTAAATGTTGTTCTTATGCTTATAATATGATATTTTAATCAAAAAGAGCATATTTCCATTAAACGTCCGTTATCATTATTTTTACGCATTAAGCCATACTTAGTACATGTGTTTGTACTAATTCCATATCTTTATCTATCTCTAGAGTCATTCATAGGTGAAGGTGCTATTGGAAGCGTAGCTTGGAATATAGGATCGTTCAAGCAAGTTGAAGTATCTCCTTATTTGACTTGAGGGCATAGATGTCTTTGATTTCTTTTATTGAAGTATTGTAATAAACATATAGTACTATATTTCGATTGTATGGGTCGTGTCCCAAGTATTCGTGAGTCTAAGATTTGATGATATGAGACTTAGTATTTCCTTTGATTTTATATGAAAGATATTTTGAAAAACTATTAGAATGTTTGTGAAAAGTTTTAATTTTGTACTACTTTTTATATATGTATATGCGATGAATGATGCGAAAGGGCTTGTATGAGACCTCCGAGAGGTCAAGTATGTCGGTTTCACTCCGAGTGTGCCATATCTTCTAGGGTATGCTCTCGGGATGTGACAGATGGACCATAAAACTACCATTTGGAGAATCTTCCAATCTAACACCCAAACGAGCCAACCTATGAACATATTTCACTAGGTCTTTCTTGGCTTCTTCTACATGATACATACTACTCATGGTCATACAACTTAGAGCATCCGCAACCACATTGGATTTGCCAGGGTGGTAGAGAACAATGTCGTAATCTTGTAACAATTCCATCCACCTTCTTTGTCGGAGATTCAACTCCTTTTGAGTAAACACATTTTGAAGACTCTTGTGGTCGGTATACACATCAACGTGGACACCATACAAATAATGCCTCCGTATCTTCAAGAAAAATACCACGGCAGCTAACTCAAGATCATGAGTTGGATAATTCTTCTCATGCACCTTAAGTTGTCTAGAAGCTAATTCTACTACCTTCCCATGTTGCATAAGCACACACCCCAAGCCCACTCGGGATGCATCAAAATATACGACAAAGCCCTTGGTACCCTCTAGTAGAGTCAATACCGAAGCAGAGGTAATCCTCTCTTTCAAGATTTGGAAGATTCTTTCACATGCCTCCGACCATTCAAATTTCATACTCTTTTGGTCAAGGTAGTCAAAGGACAAGCAATGGACGCAAAACCATCCACAAACCTCCAATAGTATCCCGCTAGACCCAAGAAACTCCTAATGTCGGTTGGAGTTAATGGCCTGGGCCAATTTTTCACCGCCTCAGTTTTACTTGGATCAACCTCAACTCCCTCACTAGAGATGATATGACCAAGAAACGGCACCGACCTCAACCAATACTCACATTATCTATACTTGGCAAATAGTTGGTGTTCCTTAATCACTTGTAACACCACCCTTAAATGATGCATGTGCTCACCCTCATTTTTCAAATATACCAAGATGTCTTCAATGAAGACAATGACAAATGAATTTAGGTAACTTTGAAACACCGTATTCATTAGGTCCATAAATGTCGTCGGGGCATTAGTGAGACCAATGGACATTAGTAGGAACTCATAGTGACCATATCTAGTTCGAAATGCCGTTTTTGGTATATCCTCACCTCTCACCCTAAGTTGGTTATACCCCGATCTCAAGTCATTCTTATAAAAGTAACTTGCCCCTTGGAGTTGATCAAACAAGTCGTCAATCCGAGGGAGAGGATACTTGTTCTTAATAGTGACTTTATTGAGTTAGAGATAATCAATGCACATTCTAAGGGACCCAGCCTTCTTCTTCACAAACAATACCAGAGCACCCCATGGAGAAATACTAGGTCTAATGAAGCCTTTGTCTAGTAGGTCCTTTAATTGAGCTTTCAACTCTTTCAATTCGGCCGGATCCATCCGATAAGGAAGAATTGAAATGGGGATGGTATCCGGAAGCAAGTCAATACCAAAATCAATTTTTCATTCGGGAGGGATTCTGAGAAGATCATTAGGAAAGACCTCCAGAAATTCCCTCACTACGGGGAACGACTCAGTGGGAGGATTTTCAGAGTCAGAATCTTTGACTCTTTCAATATGGTATAAACACCCTTTTGAGATCATTTTACAAGACTTAATACAAGAGATGATACAACCTCTAGGAATAGAATTACCCCCTTCCACTCTAAGACAGATTCATTTGGAAAATTGAACTTAACAACTCTTGTTCTACAATCAATGGAAGCAAAGGAATTATGCAAACAATACATTCCCAAAATGACATCAAAATCAACCATATCAAGTTCTACTAATTCAACATGAGTAACTCTATTGGGCAACATTATATGACAATTTCTATATACCCTCTTTTCAACCACCGACTCACCCACCGGGGTGGACACCATAAAAGGCTTATTCAAGATATCGGGCAAAATATCAAACTTTCTGATATCAAGGGGGTAACAAAATATAATATAGCACTCGGATCAAGTAAAGCATAGACATCAATATAGAAGACTTGTAACATACCGGTCAACACATTGGGAGAACGCTCTTGTTCACCCCTAGACCGAAGTGCATAAAGTGATTCTTCTTTGGAGGATCCACATTAGAACCACCATCTTGAGCTTTCCCGCTACCTTTGTCTTGACCCTTCACATTAGGTCAATCCCTAACCCTGTGGCCACTTTTGCCACACCCAAAGCAATTGTCCGTCCTAACAAGGCAATCACCAGAATGCTTCTTACACACTTTCCACAAGTTGGCTTCTTTCTTGGTGAACTAGTACCTCTTCTGTTTTTAGACTTCGGGTTTGACACCCTATCCTCACGAGCCTTGGAAAATTTGGAAGGAACTTGATTAGAAAACCTCTTTTTGAACCTAGGCTTGTCTTGGATATCAAGCCTACCCTTAGAATAACCACCATCATAAGACTTGGCCTTCATGGACTCCCTACTCTTTCTCATTTGCCTACTCTCTTCCTCTTCTTGATACTGAACCATGAGACAAGAAATATTCATATTATCATGAGGCATAGCCGAACGACATTCTGCAACCAAGTCTTCGGACACCCCCGTAAGGAAATGACTCATCTCATCCCTTCGGTTTGACACCAAGGATGGAGCATAATTGGATAATTTAGTGAATTTCAAGGAATAGCCAAGTACACTCATATCTCCTTGACGAAGGTTGATGAATTCTTCCACCTTAGATTCCCTCAACTCTCTTGGAAAGAACCGATCAAGGCCACATCTTTGAGTTGATAGCCGCCAACTCGACCTTCTCAATTGAGGTCACTCCCATAGCATAGAGAATATTATAGACCTCATCGAGGAAATCTTGAGGGTCTTCATTCGATTTTGAACTGAAGAATATAGGTGAGTTCATCCTAGTAAAGTCTCTCAAATGATAGGCCATAGTGCTAGCTAGTTGAGGCACTCGGGGTTCAACATCCCTATTCACTTGGGTCGTCATGGCTTGGACTTAAGAAGTGACGGAATTGGCTTGAGAGGTCATGGCTTCGGACAAATTAAGAAAACCCGCCCTTATATCTCCATCCGTCATATGTGGAGGAACAACCAAAACTTGATCACCCATAGAAACGTCTTCAAGTTGAGGCACTTGGTTGTCTTGTGGAGAAGCTTGGTTGTCATTAGCTCCTACATTAGCAATGCCTTCTTCATCCCTTCTTGCCGCTTCCCTTCGAGTATTCATACCTATAACCACGATACAAGGTTTAGGTAAAAGCACAGAAGAAGACTCTAGATCCACGACATAGGAATACAAAGAGATGAGAGTTTCTAAGCATCACATAGTCTCTCATTCATAAGTATGGCGTGCTTCACAATTATGAATAAGAATATACATAGACGTGGTTTAATGAGATGTTGTTTCTAGGGATATTCAACCTCATGCTCTGATACCAAGTTTGTCACATCTGAGAAGTACCCCCTAGACGTAACTGGTGTCGTCCTCCTCGGAGAGGACTAGGACTAGCCTCTTAGCATTCATCATTACCTTCATAGGTTAAAAATGCAGAAAATTTAAAACATTTCATCTACAATTACTTCATGAGGTTTACTTAGACCTCTTGCTTACACATAACATATTCATATCGAGTATACATAGACCCTTCGTATAAGAAGATTACATAGTCTTCTACTTTTATGGCACACAACATAGTCTTAAAAATGATGTCTCATATTAAACCATCTAAACGGAGTCAAATCGACATGGGCATACGCCCTTACACAATGTAGAAATGCCACTTATGGCTTACAACAATATATTGAAACAACATGATGAAAGGATTGTCTTTAGACTATAACAAAGAACCAAAGCTAGTGTAATAACAAGGCATCATCCTCAGACTTGAGGACATACCCACTTGGAGAATGATTCCAAGCCTTCCCTGCAAATGGTCACGAACCCTTCAACGACCGGAACCTAAAATATTTGGGACAAAGGGAGAAATGGGGTTAGCACATCACTTGTACTAAGTATGGGACCATATGCACACAAAACATAGAAATCATGCTAAAAGGGGATATTTGATAAAAGCATGCCAAGATACTTTGAAAAGCCTTATGCATATTCAAGAACCAACACAAGTCAATAAGCACATATTCTTTAAGTCAAGACCATTTACATCACAAGACCAACAATACCAAGTCTAGTCAAGTCAACATGCATATCAACATAATTGAGCACATAATCAAGACAACTATATCATCAAGTCATAATATCACCAAGCATGTATAAGAGTTCATAGCATCATAACCTAAGCAAGACTATCACTAAGCCATCCCCATTAAGTTCACTAGTGCAATGGCTAAGAAAGGCCCCATAACCTCACTCAACCAAGTAAACCCAACAAAAACTATAAGCAATACCCAACTTTACATACTATATCATTTAAGAGTAGACATCATCATACTTTAGCAATAGAAACCAACCACATGTTCATAAGTGAAACCAATATCACATAGTGTCATCAACATGTAAGATCATCCTATACATATCATTTACATTTATAAGCATATACATTCATAAGAACATCCTTCTAAGACTTCATTCAAGGTTAACTAGTGCAATGTATAGGTAGAGTCCCATACCCCTACCTAGACTAAGCTAAACCCCTAGGGTTATCCTAGTTAGAGTTCATTCATTACTTCATTTTTATCTTTGGGAACATCTTGCGTTAATCGACATAGACCACATGAAATAATGTGGGATCCAGTGACATGGAACCCTACACCGAAAGAAGGAGGACTACTTGCAAGGTAGTACAAAAAGATGAACGTAGCATCTATGTGGATCAAGTAGCTAGTATTCCTATGGAGGCAATATAGTTCAAGAACTAGGAGATGTAGTTTGGAACCTCTTTATGGTACATGCATTATAGTCTCCAATCTCATGAGTACATTAGTGACCTCCTTCCCTATGTGGGAAGGGACACTCCTCACTTCTAGTTCACTCGGTGCTAAGCTAGAGTCCCTTTTGAAATGTCTTTCATTAATAGTCATAACTTAGTTTAGGTCATAGGGTCTACCCCTTATATAGTCATCATCATAGCACAATAGGAGTTGCATGAGTATTGTTCATTCATTACAATTCACACATGTGAGGATAGCACATTTACATAATCATATTATCACAAGGCACATAGGCAAATTTATCACCACCTTATGTAATTACATCCTAACCAACAACTCACAAGCCATAATTCAAGACATTTCAAATCAACATCATACCAACCCTAATCAATCTCATCATAAGTTAAACTTCAATATAACTTCATTACTTAACACAAGCAATCATAATTGAAGTAAAGGGTTGAGATCACAATACTTACCAAATCTCCTTCACAAGCCATCATCCAAGGTTTTACCATCAACCATACAATTCAACCCAACAATGGGTGTAATAACATCATTCAATAGTAATTAATACAATAACTAGGTCAATAGCATCAGCAGTATCCCAATTAACTTCAATTCATAACCTAGGGTTAGAGGGAAAGGGCTCATCCTGTATTCTTCAGGAAATAGATCCAATCCCAACAATACATTACCATAGGCAGTCCATGAACGAATTAGAATAGATAAAACAAACCTAACAATCAATACATTCTTCAATTCCCATCAAATTATAAGCAAGATCTAAGACATAAGGAAATTAGGGAAAGGGACATGATCGACATGAAATTCCCCCA
>JAJJBR010000107.1:0-65103 GCA_022817965.1 Solanum lycopersicoides | reverse complement strand
TTCTTTTTGGAATGATGTGTTACTATATGGTTTTACATGTTGGTAGCTTACTAATACGATTTGAGCTTGAAATGTGTAGTGACTACCTATAGAAGCATGCTACCCTAACAATATGTGCCTAAAAGTATTCAATGCTTTCCTTTGTATATATGTGGTCCTTGATAAGTTGCCTAGTAGTAATTGGAGTCCTTTGTATAGATTTGATCCTAGGTGTGAAGGTTGTACGCTTGTCTTGGTAGGGTGATGATGTGGGTTTTAGTGACCTAGAAGTCACCTTACTGTAATGTCAAAATAAAAAGAAGAAATTTGAAGAATAAGTCCCCTCTATTGTTTCCCCTAATATTGCATGACTTTGGTGTCTATTGTATTGTTAAAAACCTTATGTGGTTGCATAACATGACTTAACTTGAAAATTTGGGGGATAATTTGCATAGATGATAAGGTTTAGAATGCATTGGTTGACTTACTGTAATTCCTTCTAAGGTGGTAATCACTTTTAAGTGATGAAAATGAAGGTTGTAAAGTTAAGATCATCTTAAGGTTGGGTTAAGTTACTCTTAATTGGGTTTACCCCAAGTGGATCATGGTGATGGAGTAGTAAGGTTGTAGATACTTTCTACTTTGTCCTTCTATTTTTGCTTGAACTTGAAACTAATGAATTCTTAGTAAGCTTGTTCATGAATAGAGTTTTGCATAAAGTATGAATTGCATGAACTTTATATGTTTGGTATGTATTAATTGACATTACCTTAAGGATATTTTTAAGATTCCAAATTGCATGAAGGGAAATTTTGATAAAAATCCATGTTTTCTCATGTGTATTTTGCATCTTAACATGCTAATTGCGAATTTGACTTCATGAGGTAAGATAAGAAACATGGTTGTAGTCACTTGTGAGGTGTAATGTTTAGCCTTATAATGAAAAGTTGAGTCACTTTAAAATATAAAGTGTTGAGTCTCTTCGAAACTATGTGATTTGTATGATTTGGAAATCATGATTGTAGGCTCACTCTTAAAAGGTGAAAACATGATTATCTAAGTGTTCATGTGTGTGCCTACAATTTGTGTGACTTTTCCCAAATGATGCTTACTGTGTAGGCTATTGCTATGTTAGAAATTGACATTTTGTGAAATGGCTTCCTATTTGTTGTGATGTTCTTGGTGTGACCTACCATTCAGACATCACTAGAAAGGAAACATGAGCATTCCTTGGTTTAAAAGTTGAGAATTTCTCCTTTTAAAAGGAATTGGCCTTGTACTTTGCTTAGGTGTGAACTCATGATACATGTAAGTGTGTTGAGGAGAAGTACATTCCTATATAGACAAAACTAAGCATGGTATGGTTTAGTTTGACCTTCATGGCACTAGGTCTAACTAGTAAAGATCTTTGTTGATTCAATTAACTCAAGTCTATGTGCATTGAAGTATGAGGGCATAATTGTTTCTTGAAGTGTTATTCAAATCTGCCTAAGTGTGGCTTAAAGATGGCTGCAAGATGAGCTCATAATGAATTGAAGTTTAATGACCATGTTATAACTAGGAGAAGGATGTTCCTCCCATAAACATGATAAGAGCCTTTGTGTTTGATGCATTAAAGAGTGAGTGAATGAAAGTTTTGCTTGCTTGTGTGCATTGAGTGCTAAAATGATTTGAAGATGTGTTCCTTGTACGTTTGGTGCATTAAATTATGTGATGATGTTATGAATGTGATGAACTGATCTATGATTCATTGAAGTCCTTGTTGTGATTAAAAGTGCTCCAAGGGTCGACGAATGTTCCCAAGTCGGGGAAATTATAAGACCCCCAAAATGAGTTAGGGTGTATAGAGCCTAACATGTTCGTCATAAGATTCTAAGGTCCTAAAATGGCTTATAATATGGTTTTTAGGCAGTGTGTAAAGTTTGAGGAGATTTGGATGTCAAACGTCAAGGGACGATCAAGACGTTCGACGACTAGTCACCTATGTGCCTCATGTGTCTATACGTGCTTATATTTGTATGTCATGATCTTATGAAGTCTTAAAATGAGTTATAATTATGTTTATAGTCAGTATTTGGAGTTTCGTGAAGTTTGGAGGTCAAACGTCCAAGAACGTCCAAGACGTTCGAAAGTTAGCCCTTGAGACGTCCAAGTATGTCTTTATGGGGCCTAGCATGTTTGGAGGTGTTTTACGCGTGCATTTTGGGTAAAACTTGCATGGAAGGTCCTTGACTTATCAATGTGCATATTTACGTTGGAAACACCTGGGTACGACTACTCAAGGGCCCCGCAAAAAGGTCCCACAACAAGTACCCAAAGTTGTTGAGACACTGCCTTGGCAGTGTCAATCGACGAGCCAAACGACGCCTCGTCAGTCCACCAACTCCCCGTTGGTGAGGTGTCGTCGATGGAAATTATCATGGGCAAGGCTCAACCAAAGAACATCTCAAGGTCCAATCGGCTGAAGCCACTGACGGCCCGTCGATGGACCTACTGGCCAACGGTGGTAACCGTCGATGGTGGCCTGCGACTACCTCATTAAAGGGGTGAATGGGAAATTCACCCCATGTCCTAAGCTGACCCTAATAGGTTTATTTAACTATTTTTGGGTGTATATAAGTGATCAAAAACATGATCAACCCATTCTCAGTCCCTTCTACACAAATTAGACTTTCCCTCCAAAAATATTCTCCCTAAAAACCTCCATGGATGGTGAAGCTCAAGAACAGCTTGGAGCATGGATTCCTATGGGTTCTTCATCAAATTTTAGAGGTTTTCTTCTAGACAAAGGTATGGTGATCCTTCATCTCTAAGTAACCTTTCACTTGGAGAGTTAATCTCAAAGTTTTTAAAAGAGATTTCATGATCAAACATATCCTTCTTCAATCTAGTCATGGGTTCTTTCTAAAAACGTTTTTAATGGCTTAATCATGATGAATTGATGTTAATGTATTGGTTTTAACGTTGAATTGCTTATATCTACTGACTAGTACGTGAATTAATGATGAATTATGTGATATTGGATTAATGTGAAGTGATGCTTGAATACTTGATCTCTACTTTCTATTGATTGTTAAAGTATGGACTTCACTGTAACATCTATTCTATAGTACATGTATATAGATTTGTTTATGTAAAGTTAACTGTAGCTACTGCCTTATATTGATGTTATTGATGAATTGTGGGTATAAATCCTTGATGATAAAAAAAAAGGATTATTGGTAAGGATTTATTTACATGGTCTTAGCCTATAGACTTACAATGCCATGTATATGATGTGATCTAAGTTCTAGAGTAGATGAAGCATGATTTAGACTCTATTATTATGTCTCTATATACTTCTCTAGATTGGTATTATTAGTATATTATGAAGGTTGATTATGATGATCAAAGCAAGGAATACTAGTAAGTGATCTATGTCTCTCTACTTTATAGTGTATTGGTGATGTAGTGTACATGTTATAGTATGATCTTGTAGTGGCTTGTGCATGGTTTCTTTTATAATTAAAGTACATATAGCTACTGCCCTATATATGAATTTTTGATGAAAAAGGTGTATTGATCAATGATGATCAAAAGTTGATGAATTGGTAAGAATGGCTCTTCTTCTCTACTTTCTTATAGTATTGATAGTTGATAAAGTCTTATATGGCATTTGTGGTATGGTCTACTTATGTTGGCGGTGTTTACTTTATTTCTAAGATATATGTAATTGATCATGGACTTAAAAACAATTGTGATATGAATGTGTGGTGGTGGTGGTGATCACCAAATGTGAAGCCTATGTCTACTTTCCTATTCTAGTTGTGATCTAGGTTGTATGGCTATTGTATAAGCATGTGTATATATATGTTAGGGTAAAATGGAGGTGCTGCCATTGATGAGTTAAAATGTTTAAAGGATCCCCTACCGATATACCCTTATGTGAATGCATGAATAGCAAAACTTAGGAGTCTTAAGTGTAATATGAAGTTGACTTGTCTCCTATGCTATTGTGTGTTGTGTGATCTATGCTTGAAAGTGTATTGTGGTCTTAAGAGGGTGGCTGCCTCAATGTGTTGTTGATAGTCATTATGTGATCATGTTGACCAACTCACACACACCCTCACTCTATATGCATGCTTAAAAGTAGTATAGGTCATGGTTTCTAAATGAAAGGTAGTTCTCATATTCACTAATGTCTACTATTATGCATGCTAGGCTTGAGTCCATGAAAGTGTGTTATGAACAAGTTTTATATGGTATAATGTGAAGTATGTGGTATGATGAACTATGATTATACCTAGTGTCTAATTGTGTTTATATGAAAGCATGGTTCATATAGTTACACTTATACCCTTATGCAAATGAAATGATGTATGTCCATGTATGGCATTTATGTATTATGTAAGAGGTTTGCTCATATATAAGTATACACACACACATGAATGATGCTCTAGTCAATAGAGGAGCCTTGAAATATGTGCTCAAGTGTATCCTTAAATAGATAGTGCTAATACATATGCTATGTCCATGTGAAAGGATTTCTCACATGATTTAGGTTGATGAACTCTTATCTATGACCTATGAGCTAAGCATATGAGGGGATGACTCTCCTAAGCGTATGTTTTATAAATAAATGATAATAAAGGCTATAGTTTACCTAAAGTAAAATGGACAACGGAAGTAAATGACTAGGACCCTAACTAGCATGACTTAAGGGAGGTTAATTAAGATAGGTGGAAGTAATGAACCCATCTAGACATTGCACAAGTAGCTCCTTAGGAAGTCCTAGGGAGGTGTTCTAATGTGTATGATTATGCTTATGTCTTTATTCATGACATTGTAGTAATTATCTACTTGTTATGAAGATGTGCATGGTATAAGTCTAAATGATGTGAACTTGTCCCTATATGCATGATGTTGGTCTTGATGACTATATGATGAAGGTCTTGCCTAGGTTGGATGAAGTTGCCTTTACTTGTTATGATGATGTATGAATTGTTAAGGCTTGTGGTCTCATGATAGGTTTACTAAGTATATGTGAGGTTATGGGACTTTACCTGTACATTGCACTAGTAGACTTAGATTGGGGGAATGAGTAAGGTCTTGTAATGACTTATGTGAAGTGAAGCAAAAATATATGCAAATTGATGTAGCTTACTGTAAAGCCAATGGAGTCTTGACTTAAATGTGTCTATGAGGTATTTTGCTTATATGAAGACATGTGTTGGCTTATGTAGGTTGTATGTATGCTTTCTTTGTTACCTTAAGGTGATGCATTGCACCAAGTATCACTAGAGGGTTACTTGGTAGGTTAATGAATAAAAGAAAAGATAGTTCACTGTAAATAAGGAAATAGCTCACTGTAAAGTGACTTCAAATGTGCCTTAAATTATATATGTGATTTTCTATGATGTTTGGCCTTTGAATATGTCTATATGAAGTATGTGAATGATATAAATGCTTTTGTATAAAGTTTTTATGAAGATTTACTCAAAAAGGCATGAAGTATGATTTCAAGAAAATGTCACTTTTAAATGCATGTTTTTGCATGATTGTCATACGTATTGCATTCTTGTACTAATCCCATTCTTCTCTACTTTTTACACAAAGTGTAGGTTATGGATGATTGTAGAAGGTCTCTAAGGTGAAGGGCTTGATATGTGATTCCCAAGCTCAAGGAAAGGAATCCTTAAGTTCCGAGGATCTCCTAAATTAAGGTTTATTGTAAAGTTTAGTATTATTGTACTTATGTATTATGTTGTAAGGGTCGTGTCCCTAAATTACTCTTATGATGTTTAGTCTAGGATGGAAAAGAGACCTAAGGTCTAAATATGCATTATGACTTATATTTTATAGATATATGAAGTGATGTTTCTAGTGTAAGACCTCGAAAATGACTTAGGTTATCTAGAGCCTAACATTGTTGTCAAGGTGGTCTAATGTCCTTAATGTGAATATAATGTTGTATTGAGGCAGTATCTAAAGTATTAGGTGCATTGGAAGCCAAAGGTTAAGGGTCAACCAAGACGTTCGACGACTAAGTCACCTAAGTGTCTCATGTGAGGGCCTATGTGTTTATGTGTATATTATGATGTTATAAGGTCTTAAATGAGTCTAATATGATGTTTATAGGTAGTTTGTCAAGTTTTTAGAAGTTTGGAGGTCAAACACTTAAGAACGTTCATGAAGTTCGAAAGATATGCCTTGAAATGACCTTGTGTGTCTAGGCATGTTTCGTCGAGTTTTACGTGTTCGTTTTGAGTGAAATTCATGTGAGAGGTCTTAAACTCGTATAAATTCATGTTTGAGTTGGAAACATCCGGGAAAACATCCCCAAGGACCAACCAAGGGTCCTTGAGGAAGGACCCATGTCGGAGGCCAAGACTGCCCAAGGCAGCCTCACCTACGGAAGCCAATCGACGGCCAGTGGGCAGGTCAACGGTCCGTGGGTGATGGGAGTAAGTAGGTACTTATCCTGGGTAGCTAATATACCTGTACCAAGCCTTTGAACCCATCTACGTAGGATAGTATGACCCGTAAGTTGACCTATGTCCCGTCGATGGGCAGACCGTCGATGTTGAGACCATGTCCCAGACCAAGGACCAAAGGACGGTCCGTAGGTCCAAGGATGGTCCGTTGATGGTCCCGTAGGTTGGGACTTGGACTGGGAAAGGTTGAGGAACCACATCCAGCCCCTGACCCAATCGACGGTAGGACAGGACGGTCCGTTTGTGGACAAACGGTCCGTCGACTACCTCGTCGATGGTGCCAAGTTCTGCGTGCAGTTTCACTGTAAGTTGAGGGGTGAAATTGTAAATTCACCCCACTTCTAAATGGAAGGTTTGGTGGTTCTCGAAGGGTATAATGGGTATTTTAAAGGTGGTTCTAAGGCTTTAACACTTAGAAGATTTCATTCTTCACAATCAAAACCCCAAAATACCTTAGAAATTCCCCAAGACTCCATTGAAGTCCAAAATCAAGGAAGAGCTTGGTGTGACATTTTGAGTGGATAATTCTTAATCAAATTGAATAATTAGCTTCATTGAGGTATGACTTTTGATCCTTGAAACTCGTTTCATCAAGGAGCCCAACTTCAAAGATGTTTTCTAAGGTTCTCAAAGATGAATTGTCCAATTTCATGATTCTAACATGGGTTCTTGCATTAATAATTTTCATACGTCTATTATGGATTAGATTGATGTTGTATTGATGATTTTAACTCAATTTACCTATGAACCCATGTAATTGATGAACCTTAGATTTTGACTAACTTATGGGTTACTTGATATTGGTCTAATGTTGATGAATTCATGTGTAGTTTCTTATGGGCTTTCTCATGGTGTAAGAATTGTATTCAATTCTTATAAAATTGGTATTAGATTGTTGAATATATGTTGAATTGGCTTAGATTTCATTGATTTTCATAATTGTGTATTGAATTGGTGTTCATGGCCATGGGTAAGGGCCTTATGATGTTGAATTGGGTGATTTGGTATTGGATTGAAGTGTTGATGATGAAGTGGTGGTACGCTGCCCTATTTCTTCTTATTCAATGTTAATTATACTTCTATTATGTTATGATTGGCTTGGTCCACCTTTGGTGGCGGTGTTATGTGAACTGATATGGCCTTATCAGCGTTATTTTAAGTACATTGATAATCATGGCCTTGTCGGCAACTACTTGAAGTTATATGGCTATTTGTGTAGTTTATTTAGTGATGTATGATCATATCTACCTATATGTGAAAGTATGTGTTAGACTATTGATACTATCTAGGTAAATCATGTTGTTCTAGGACTATGTGTTAAGTGTATAGTCTTAGAGTTGATATATGGTTGTTCCTAATTTGGTTATATGAGTCTATAATGATTATGTAGATGATTTTAAGGTAATGAATAGGTTGACTAAATATTGTTAAGGGTCATTCCTAGGTGTCTAAAAGATGATATGCTATATGAGCGAAATGGAAGTATGTGGTGTCTTGTTTATGTAGACTTGTGTCTCTTACTTGATGCTTATGTGAATATGTGATGTCTTCACTTAGGAACCTAAAGGGTCTTAGTCTTGAATAAATCAATATAGGTGAGACCTTGAATGATGATACGAAGGTCCTTTATGTGGAACCTTGAACAAAGTGGTAAGGTTATGAAACTTGAAGTCGAAAGCCGTAATGGTATCCTTCATGTAATGAATGATGGACTTAAGGTTGATTGGCTGGAACGACATCACATCAATCCTTAGGAAATTCATGATGAGATTTTTGTCGCCATAGTGAGATAGCCCTAGCGTACCTTGCTTTAGTAGGGTAAATGTAAGTGGGTTATGAACATGATATGGGACCCATTTGTATGAACCTTAATGTGAATTAATCTATGAGAACTAAGGCTAGCACCGAGTGAGTATGTCAAGGGGAAAGTAGCTCTAGGTAAGAATGAGATTAGAGTACAAAGTATGCCCTTCATATTTCCATAATCGTGTGCCTACATGGGATGTGTCTAAGTTCTATCATTGGCAAGTTAAACACCTTATCAGAGTAGGATAGAACTTCAGATGCCATGATTTTCTACCATGGTCTATGTCGGTTATTGTCTATTCTCATCATATGGGATACATATTAGCATTAGAGAGGTTCTATGAGGTTTAGGTGGTGGTATGGGACGCTATCTAGACATTGCACAATAGGAATTGAAGATGTTAATAAGAGTCCTTAGGTCTTATTTAAGACCATTATTTGAATGTCCTTTATGTGATGTATGTGTCTTAAATGAACTAATGAACTAATGACTTAATGATATAGAGTATGAATAAGTACCTAATCTAAAGTGACGTAAGGATTCCTTAGTTAAAGTGTGAAGAGGACATAAAGGATGGTCTCTTCATGTCTTATCTTTGGAAGTCTTGAGAATGACTCTAGTTAGGGAAGTTGCTTGTTATGTTTGACATGATCTAAGCCTAGAAAGTCTTAAGGATTATTTAGGTAGCCTTGAAGTGGGTGTATGGGCGTTCTCTTCTTGGAGTACTTAAGTAAGTCTTTTTGATAGCCTTGGTAGGGGAGATTGTCATATTATGTATGTCTTGTGTGTTGATGTATTGTAAGTGTGTATGTGCCTCATTATGAGTAATCTTAAGGATCGTTTAGGCACATCTAGAGAGGGTGTATGGGCGGTCTCTCTTTGTGTGACTTAAGGGAATCATCAAACCGATCATCAATTCTGGGGAGTGGATACTTATTCTTTATAGTGACTTTGTTGAGCTGCCGATAATCGATACACATTCTAAGCGTTCCATCCTTCTTCTTTACAAACAACACTGGAGCGCCCCAAGAGGATATGCTCGGTTGAATGAAACCCTTGTCAGTGAGATCTTTTAACTGCAGCTTCAACTCTTTGAGTTCCGCTGGAGCCATTCTTTAAGGAGAAATTGAGATTGGTTTAGTATCGGGTTCTAAATCGATACCAAAATCAATCTCTCGAAGGGGAGGGACTCCAGGTAAATCATCAGGGAACACATCTAAGAACTCATTCACTACAGGTACTGAGTCGATGGAAGGAATGTCATGATCTAAATCATTAACACTCACAAGATGACACAATAACCCCTTGGACATTATTTTATTGGCCTTAAGGTTAGAAATCAAGGGGTTAGGACTACTCGAATTGTACCCCTCCCAGATTAACTCTTCTTCATTAGGAAAGCGAAATCTCACCACTCTACTACGACAGTCCAAGCAAGCATAACAACTGTGAAGCCAATCCATGCCAAGAATAATCTCAAAATCATGCATGGGTAACTCAACCAGGTTTGCACACATAGTTTTTCCACTCACAACTATTGGGCAATCTTTGTATATTCTATCAGTTCTTACATTCTCTCCTAAAGGTGTACTAACCACTATAGGATCATGTAGAACTTCAAGCAATACCTCAAAAGTAAGAGCAAGCAGAGGAGTTACAAAGGAAAGTGTAGACCCTGGATCAAGTAAAGCATAAACAGAAGTTGAGAATACTTGCAGCATACCTGTGACCACATCAGCGGACTTCTCCTGCTCCTCTCTGCCTTTCAAGGCATAGAACCTGTTCCTCTTAGGAGGCTCGGCTGCTGTTGAACCCTGTGGATTAGGCCTAGGCTGAGTATTACCTCCAGCCTGACCTCTGTTCTGTGGACAGTCTCTGACCATGTGTACACTCTTACCACAACCGAAGCAGGCATTAGTGCCCTGTCTGCACTCTCCACTGTGAGCTCGGCCGCACTTAGCACAATTCTTCTTAGTACGCTGCATCTCACCTCCATTTCCCTTCTTGGGCTCCGGTCTGCCTCCTTTAGGTGTAGCACTCCTCTGAGGATTAGAATTCCCAGAACTCTGCTGCCCCTTTTTGAACCTTGGCTGCTCACGGACGCCAAAGTTATTCCTATGGCCTCCATGACTGGGTCCTGCCTGGTCTTGAGGCCTGGGCCTCCTAGCATCACGAACACCTCTTTTTCTGCGGCTGTCCTCTACCTGCTGGACATGCACCATCAACCTGGAAAGATCCATATTGTCATGGAGCATAGCAGATCGACACTCCTCCTCCAGGTCTCCATTGATTCCTGTGAGGAACCTGCTCATCTCATCCCTGCTGTTAGAAACCAGGGAAGTAGCATACCTGGGAGATTTCAACAAGGTTCAGTATTATTCTTATTCTTGCTATTAAATACTTAGGAAAAACAACATACCTTGACAGCTTAACAAACTTCAGTGAATACTCCCTGACTGTCATGGAGCCTTGTTTGAGGTTGATGAATTCCTCAACCTTGGCCTCTCTCATCTCCCTGGGAAAGAATCTCTCCAGAAATGCTGTCTTGAACAGCTCCCATGTGACTGGTACTCCACCTAAGACACGGCTATCTTGCCACATCTTGCACCAAGTCTGTGCTACATCCTTGAGCTGATAGGAAGCCAGCTCAGCCTTCTCAATGTCAGTGGCCCCCATAGCCACCAGGATCTTATGCACCTCATCTACAAACTCTTGAGGATCCTCCGATGTCTTAACCCCTGTGAAAATGGGAGGATTCATCCTCGTGAAATCCCTCAGTCTGTCAGCCATGCTACGGACCGGTGGGTTCTCCCTCTGAACATCCTGTCTGTTGACCTGGGCAGTCATAGCCTGGGCCTGCATGGTCATGGCCTGTGCCATTTGGGCCAAAGATGCCCGCACCTCAGCATCAGTCAACCCAGCTGGGTTAACTAGTATGGCCACTCCTTCAGCTGGAGCCTGGGGTAGATCCTGATTATCCCTAGCAGCTGCTCCTTCTCTCCTCTGACCAAATCCTCTCCTAGTGTTCATTCTCTGGAAAAACAAAAAGGATTGATGTTAGACACGCTCATAACACCAAGAATTCAGGCATTTATAAAAGAACGATAAGATCAGAAGAAGGGAAATATTCCTACGCATCATGCAGTCTCTAATCCAGGATAGTGGTGCACTTCACTACCATGACTTAGAAACTACTCAATGTGGTTGATGTGAACTTATTATTTTCGTAATTTAACCTAGTGCTCTGATACCAACTTTGTCACGACTGGAATCTAGACCCCAGACGAGACCGGTGTCGTTGACCTCTCAGAGGTCGCAGACAAGCCTAGTTACGTCATTCTTACTTTACATAGGTTAATTTTAGCGGAAAATTTGAAACTTTTTGTTTCTAAACATTACTTACTAAACATTTCTAATACATTCGTAATTCGTTCAACATCAACCATCTAGTCATTAAGAGATAATCAAATGAAAGAAATAGTTCAATAACATAATTGTATAATTGCCAAAATGGCACCCATACATAGTCCGAATAAAATAAGAAAGAAACGCTAGTGGAACATGCTCCACTAGCTCAACTCCTAAACTAAGCTAGAACATAAACAGTAGCATCCTCGAAAGCATGAGGACCTACCAAAAACCGGATGAATGCTGGACGTCCGGATAACTGTAGCGATGATCCTGTAGCTCTACCGTCCACCTGTGCCTGCACCTAAAATAGTAGAGTTTGTATAGGGTTAGTACACACTTGTACTAAGTATGGGTATATGCAAGCACACACCAAGGACATGCATGAGAAAGAATAGCTCTTTCCTAACAACATGATTTTTTGGAAGTCAAGTCAGTGGACTTGCCAAATTGAGATTAGGAAAGTTTCCAAATTTGGATTAGGAAAGTAAGTGAGCTTTCCAAATTTGGATTAGGAAAGTGATACCATGAGAATAACATACATCATCATACTTTTCACATTTGCACACATCACATAACATTTACACATAGCACATATCATATAGCATACAGTACATTTTACATGTAGCACATAACTTCTTTCATATCATTTATTCATATGCCATGAGACCTTGGAATCATGGACTTGACATTAAGACATCCCAGAAATGAGGGCTCAACATATGGGACCTCAACTAGGGAGTCTTCATTAGCAAACACAGAGTCTGCTTCATTCATTCATACGTACTTCATTTCATTTCGTTCATAGTCCAGTGTAACCACCGGTTATACCTAGGATGTAGTTTAAGACTTTCATTAGGTTCGTTGTGCAATGACCAAGAATGACCTAATGTCATTACTTGAATCTAACTCACCTCTTGATTATCCTATCCTAACACCTTTGGTATCATTCATTTCATTATGTGCATCATTGGAGGCTGGCCTCATTCATTGACATAGATCATGTGAGCATCATGAAATCCAATGTCTCCCCCACACTGAAAAGAGGTGGAATCACCGGCCAAAGTGATCCAATAACATGCTAGCGTACATGGGAATTTAACCCCGCCAGATCCCTATATTGGCAGTATAGGTTCGAAGACTAGGATATATAAGGAGACCCATACCCGGCAAGCCGGACAGTCTCATCTCATGAGAGTTACGTGAACCTCCGCCCTTCCCGAAAGAAGGCATCACCGCTCATAGCTATCCTATCGGTGCTCAGTATAAAGTTCCATTACATTCATCTCATACGGCATGGAAGCTAACTTCTAGTATGAGGACATCATAGCTCATTAGATGATTTCTCATCTCATCATTCGTATTAAGTGCGTTAAGCTCAATACTCTCATTAGAGTGTTCATAGAGACTGGTCTCTTCATTATCTTACACTCTCATAGGTGAATACATGTTGGTAACCTTTATTTAGGCTCATTTGAGATTACTCTCCTCATTTACATTAGCCTCATATCATGTTGTTACCACATTCATCATCATTTGCATCTTTGTTTCCGTTAGTTATTCACCTCTTATTACGTGTATGTTCATTTCATCATTTCATTGTTAATCTCATCATATGCCAATGCACTTGGCCATTTAGTGTATTTACACTCATACTTTAACCCTTCTAGGGTTCATCATTTCATTTCATACATCTTAGGTTCACTTACTTTTGAACGTATGTTAGACTTATGAGTCTTTAGACAGAAGCCATGAGGCTTCATTCGTAGTTCGTTAAGTAATTCTTACATTCCTAAGATTATGTTGTACAAGACTTATGTATCTTGTATTTATGTCAAGATCTTGAATTAGATCTAAGTAGGTGGCATTTATTATTGTACGTTTTGTTCACGTATGATTTATGTATCAATACGGAAATTTGGGCAAGGAATCCCAAGTCTTGAATCAATTGGATATCATTTACATTTTTAATTGATTTTATTCTAATATTCATAACATTTTAAACTCTAAGTCAAATCACAATATTTAATTTGAAGGCTTACTTTTCTATTTTAAATCTCTCTTGCATTGGCCGATGGGTTGTGGGTTCAAGCCCCCACAACCCCATTTTCGTATTTCTTTTATTTGTTTCGGTTCATGTAAGGCTTTGGGACCCGAGGTCGAGTCCCCTCAGCCACACTAAATTATCCTTTAATTTCCCCTCCCTTTCATTCGCTTAGGCCGAGAGGTTGTGGGTTCGAATCCCCACAACCTCTTTATTTTATTCTCCTTTTTGAAAGTTGACTTATTTGAGTTGACTGTGAGGTTGTGGGGTCGAATCCCCACAGCCTCATTTTATTTTTATATTTATCTCCCTCATCCGCATAGAGGTCGTGGGTTCGAATCCCACGCCTCTCAAAAAAAAAAATTTTTTTTTTTCCTTTTCCTTGGTTTCTAACCGAGAGGGTGTGGGTTCGAATCCCACCCCTCTCATTTCTTAATTTCTTTTTCTTCACACTTATTTCCCAGCCAAGACAGGTTCGAATCCCCCTCACCACACGAATTTTCTTCTTCTTCAATTAAACCCCTTTTTTTTTAAAGGGGTGAGGTCTCGGGTTCGACCCTCAATGACCTCACCTAATCTTCCTTATTTTTCTTGGCATTATAAACATCTTAATTTGGCAGAGATATATCAACAAAATGCTGGAAATTCAAAGTAACTTCTTTACTCATTTTTATCTCCATTTGTTAGTAGATTCATAGGACAATACATAGTTCGTTTGGTACGTTCTTTAATACAATTTTTCACGAATTCTTAACCAAAATGTTTACTCCTCAATTCAGTCACACTTCATGTCACATGAACATCACATTTTACTTCAATTAGTGTACATAAAACAACAACAAAATATTAACAAAATCAAGCCCCTAGGCCGAGACTCAACATGCCATACACATTTTGTTTTTCTTAATTTGAACACACACATGGTTGTCTTTTCATGAATTAACGTACATCCAATACATTAACATTCAGCACAAACATCACATAATCCTAAGTCTACCAGCATTCATACCAACCTACATTCGTTGGGAGCTAATGACAGGGACATGCAACAGGGGAATCAACCTTAGTTTTTGAGCCGAATATACTGAGTCCTAGGGGTCTCTTGGGAAAGGGACCAAGAGTAAGAATACCCATACCTTTGTTTTCTTGTTAAATCTCCAGAATGCTGCCCAAGAACCTCTCCAAAAATCAGTCCAAACACCCACACTCACACCTCACCCGACTAGCGTAGTATGCTTTGCTTAACGTTACCGAATTGCTTTCTCTTTTGTGTTTTGCTTGTGAATTCTTCAAGCATGAAGAATTTTTGTTTTCTTTCTAACTTTTGTTCACGTTTGCAGCCAGAGAGTGTGTGATAAAGAGAGAGAGAAATCGTGCAAGAGAGTGTGGGGAAATGGGAGATAGAAGTCTAGTATAAGTAGGACTTTGTGGGTATGAATTAGTCAACTTATTAATTAATCAAAATTAATAAAAATCTGATTTCTTTTTCCTAAATCAGCTATTATTAATTATTTATTAAAACTAAGTTAACACATTAAAATAAAAGCAAGTTAAATCTTGCTTCTAGTGGGGCTCAAACCCGAGTGACCCCATTTGCGAGAAATGGGTCACTTCGGGTTGCCCCACCCGAAATCCCATAAATAAATAAATTAATTAATTAATTAATTAATTCCTCAGGGTAATTACAATATTACCCTTGGACTCTCAAAACTTAAGATTTCTTCTTTTGAGTCCGGTAAAAACTCTTTCTATTAAATCTTCGTTTTCGCGAGCCTCACATGGTTGGTTCCAACCTTTCCAAGATCAATTAACTCCCCAAGTTAGTTGGCTTGGTCGTAGTAAGGGTTCTGAGGTATGGTTCTACGCGTATCAATACGTGTGGACCTTGGTCTAATCACAAGCATTCTTGAAAAACCTAAGTCTTGATCCTATTCATTTTTAGGGTTGTTACACTCATGGTGTATGCATAATCAATTGAAGAGTCTAAAATTAGGAGGATGTCAAGGAACTTGAAAAGGTGTGTTGCTAGTGATCAAGTGCAACATAGGTTCAAAAAGAGGGATCAAACTCAAGATGGACCTAGTGTTCCTAAGAAGAAGTTTGAGAAAGGAGGTGGTTCTAGCAATGACAAACCTACATGTGCCACTTGTGGTAAGAGAAATTATGGTAAGTGTCTAGTGGGTACGGGTAATTGCTTTGGATGTGGAAAAGATGGGCACAAAGTGAGAGATTGTCCAAAAATTGCTTCTAGGAAGGAGGGTAAGAAGGTTGATCCTAGTGCTCCAAAGGAAGATGCTCCAAACTAGGAGGCGTTTCTATGCACTCCGGACTAGAGGTGAGAAGCCGGATGAGAGTGATGATTATATTGGTAAGTCCTTATCTTTCTCTTATTATGGTATGAGTTCCTTCCAAGTGGTGGAGTATGTCTAGATAGATGTGCTAGTTGGTTGCATGTGCATGATGTTTAGGAGTTTGGTTGAAATTGAATTTCATTAACTTCTTGCATTGTGTGTTTTATTGAGTTATTAGCATGTTATAAATGGTGTGTATATGATGTTACCTTGCATATTAGCATGTCTATATCATGAATTGCAAAAAAAATTGCATTTTTGTAAAATTTGCCTAAATTCACTGTAGCAGTAGCACTGTTCACTGTAATATTTTTTGAAATTTGACTAATTGATTCTTTGGTCTAAAATTGTTGCTATGTGGTTAAAACTGATGTGTATAAGTATATTAATGAATATAAAATGAGTTTTTGCTATTTTGAATGAAGCATGTGAGTTCTGTAGCATAATGAGTTATAGAATTGTATTCTAGTTTCTTGTTGTGTTGTGAATCTCTTGATCTTGTGAAATTGATGTTTTCTCCTTGATTTTGAGTTATGTGGTTTGGTTATGTGTTGTTAAGTTGATTCTCTAATCTTGGAAGTGTTCAGAGAGTGGCAAGTGTCATTCGAGGACGAATGTTGTCCAAGTGGGGGAGAATGTAAGACCTCGAAAATGACTTAGGTTATCTAGATCCTAACATTGTTGTCAAGGTGGTATAAGGTCCTTAATGTGACTATAATTTTGTATTGATGCAGAAGCTAAAGTATTAGGTGCATTGGAAGCAAAACGTCAAGGGTCAACCAAGATGTTCGACGACTAAGTCACCTAAGTGTCTCATGTGAGGGCCTATGTGTTTATGTGTATCTTATGATGTTCTAAGGTCTTAAATGAGTCTAATATGATGTTTATAGGTAGTGTGTCAAGTTTTGAGAAGTTTGGAGGTCAAACACTCAAGAATGTTCATGAAGTTCGAAAGATATTCCTTGAAATGACCTTGTGTGTCTAGGCATGTTTCGTCGAGTTTTACGTGTTCGTTTTGACTGAAATTCATGTGAGAGGTCCTAAACTCGTATACGTTCATGTTTGAGTTGGAAACGTCCGGTAAAACATCCCCAAGGACCAACCAAGGGTCCTGGAGGAAGGACCCATGTCGGAGGCCAAGACTGCCCAAGGCAGCCTCACCTACGGAAGCCAATCGACGGCCAGTGGGCTGGTCGACGGTACGTGGGTGATGGGAGTGGGTAGGTACTTATCCTGGGTGGCTAAGATACCTGTACCAAGCCTTTGAACCCATCAACGGAGGACAGGACGGCCCGTAAGTGGACCTACGTCACATCGATTGGCAGACCGTCGATGTTGAGACCATGTCCCAGACCACGGACCAAAGGACGGTCCATAGGTCCAAGGAAGGTCCGTCGATGCATGTCGTAGTTTGGGACTTGGGCTGGAAAAGGTTTAGGAACCACGTACAGCCCCTGAACCAATCGACAGGAGCACAGGACGGTCCGTTTGTGGACAAACGGTCCATCGACTGCCTCGTGGATGGTGCCAAGTTCTGCGTGCAGTTTCACTGTAAGTTGATGGATGAAATTGTAATTTCACCCCACTTCTAAATGGAAGGTTTGGCGGTTCTGTAAGGTTATGGGTATTTTAAACGTGGTTATAAGGCTTTAACACTTAGAAGATTTCATTCTTCACAATCAAAACCCCAAAATACCTTAGAAATTCCCCAAGACTCCATTGAAGTCCAAAATCAAGGAAGAGCTTGGTGTGACATTTTGAGTGGATAATTCTTAATCAAATTGAAGAATTAGCTTCATTGAGGTTTGGATTTTGATCCTTGAAATTCATTTCATCAAGGAGCCCAACTTCAAAGATATTTTCTAAAGTTTTCAAAGATGAATTGTCCAATTTCATGATTCTACCATGGGTTCTTGCATTAATGGTTTTCAAACGTCTAATATGGATTAGATTGATGTTTTATTGATGATTTTAACTCAATTGACCTATGAACCCACGTAATTGACGAACCTTAGATTTTGACTAACTTATGGGTTACTTGATATTGGTCTAATATTGATGAATTCATGTGTAGTTTCGTATAGGCTTTCTATTGATGTAAGGATTGTATTCAATTGTTATCAAATTGGTATTGTATTGTTGAATCTATATTGAATTGGATTAGATTTCATTGATTTCTATAATTGTGTATTGAATTGGTGTTCATGGCCATGGGTGAGGGTCTTATGATGTTGAATTGGGTGATTTGGTATTGGATTGAAGTGTTGATGATGAAGTGGTGATACGCTGCCCTATTTCTTCTTATTCAATGTTAATTATACTTCTATTATGTTATGATTGGTTTGGTCCACCTTTGGTGGCAGTGTTATGTGAATTGATGTGGCCTTGTCGGCGTTATTTTAAGTACATTGATAATCATGGCCTTGTCGGCAACTACTTGAAGTTATATTGCTATTTGTGTAGTTGATTTAGTGATGTATGATCATATCTACCTATATGTGAAAGTATGTGTTAGACTATTGATACTATCTAGGTAAATCATGTTGTTCTAGGACTATGTGTTAAGTGTATAGTCTTAGAGTTTATATATGGTTGTTCCTAATTTGGTTATATGAGTCTATAATGATTATGTAGATGATTTTAAGGTAATGAATAGGTTGACTAAATGTTGTTAAGGGTCATTCCTAGGTGTCTAAAAGATGATATGCTATATGAGCGAAATGGAACTATGTGGTGTCTTGTTTATGTAGACTTGTGTCCCTTACTTGATGCTTATGTGAATATGTGATGTCTTGACTTAGGAACCTAAAGGGTCTTAGTCTTGAATAAATCAATATAGGTGAGACCTTGAATGATGATACGAAGGTCCTTTATGTGGAACCTTGAACAAAGTGGTAAGGTTATGAAACTTGAAGTCGAAAGTCGTATTGGTATCCTTCATGTAATGAATAATGGACTTAAGGTTGATTGGCTGGAATTACATCACATCAATCCTTAGGAAATTCATGATGAGATTTTTGTTGGCATAGTAAGATAGCCCTAGCGGACCTTGCTTTGGTAGGGTAAATGTAAGTGGGTCATGAACATGATATGGGACCCATTTGTATGAACCTTAATGTGAATTAATCTATGAGAACTAAGGCAAGCACAGAGTGAGTATGGCAAGGGGAAAGTAGCTCTAGTTAAGAATTACATTAGAGTACAAAGTATGCCCTTCATATTTCCATAATCATGTGCCTACATGGGATGTGTCTAAGTTCTACCATTGGAAAGTTAAACACCTCATCGGAGTAGGATAGAACTTCGGATTCCATGATTTTCTACCATGGTCTATGTCGTTTATTGCCTATTCTCATCATATGGGATACATATTAGCATTAGAGAGGTTCTATGAGGTTTAGGTGGTGGTATGGGACGCTATCTAGACATTGCACAATAGGCTTTGAAGATGTTAATAAGAGTCTCTAGGTCTTCTCCAAGACCATTATTTGAATGTCCTTTATGTGATGTATGTGTCTTAAATGAACTAATGAACTAATGACTTAGTGATATAGAGTATGAATAAGTACCTAATCTAAAGTGACTTAAGGATTCCTTAGTTAAAGTGTGAAGAGGACATAAAGGATTGTCTCTTCATGTCTTATCTTTGGAAGTCTTGATAATGACTCTAGTTAGGGAAGTTGCTTGTTATGTTTGACATGATCTAAACAAAGAAAGTCTTAAGGATTATTTAGGTAGCCTTGAAGTGGATGTATGGGCGTTCTCTTCTAGGAGTACTTAAGTAAGTTGTTTTGATAGCCTTGGTAGGGGAGATTGTCATATTATGTATGTCTTGTATGTTGATGTGTTGTAAGTGTGTATGTGTCTCATTATGAGTAATCTTAAGGATCGTTTAGGCACATCTAGAGAGGGTGTATGGGCGGTCTCTCTTTGTGTGACTTAAGTGAATCTTAGGATGACTTTAATGAGAAGACTACATGCTAGAATATGTTGGAAAAGGAAATAAGATAGATTCACTGTAACAATGAAGTAATTCACTGTACAGTGAAGTGAGGTCACTGTTAAGTGCCCCTTTAAAATGTGATAATTGCTTAATTGTTTTCTTATGTGATTCTAAGTTGATAAATGTTGATCTTATGATGATCTTATGATATTTAACTGAAAAGATGCATATTTTGAATAAATGTCCGTTTTCATGATTTTTATGCATAAGCCATACTTAGTATATATGGTCGTACTAATTCCATGCTTTTATTTCTATCTATATTGTTCTTCGTAGGTGAAGAGCTTTGGGATGAATACTTGGACTAGGAGATCGTTCAAGAAGAGTTTGAAGTGTGTCCTCACTTGACTCGAGGGCATATATGTCATTTCATGTTTTCATTTATGATATTTTGTAATAGACTTTATAGTAGTATGTTTTCAAATTCGCATGGGCCGTGTCCCAAGTATTCGTGTGTCTTACGATGATGATTCGATACTTAGAATTTCCTATTACTACATATATGAAAGAGTTTTAAGACTTCTATATTTTTTTAATGAAAAGTTTTAATTCCGCACTACTTTTCATTATGTATATGCGATGAATGTATGAGAGGCTTGTATGAGACCTCCGAGAGGTCGAGTACGCCGTGCAATAATCCGAAATTGTGCCCTAACTTCTAAGGTGTGGTCTCGGGTCGTGACATATAGCATATGATGTAGTGTAAAAAGTTTTAAATTTTCCGCTAAATTTACTATGACAATGCGATGAATGATAACTATGGGCTTGTATAAGACCTCTGAGAGGTCAAGTACGCCATGTTACTTCTAGGGGTGCTCCCCGGATGTGACAACGAACCCCACAACCTCTTTATTTTATTCTCCTTTTGAAAGTTGACTTATTTGAGTTGACTGTGAGGTTGTGGGGTCGAATCCCACAGCCTCATTTATTTTTTATATTATCTCCCTCATCCGCATAGAGGTCGTGGGTTCGAATCCACGCCTCTCAAATTTTTCTTTATTTATTTTTTTTTCCTTTCCTTGTTTCTAACCGAGAGGGTGTGGTTCGAATCCCACCCCTCTATTTCTTAATTTCTTTTTCTTCACACTTATTTCCCAGCCAGACAGGTTCGAATCCCCTCACCACAGAATTTTCTTCTTCTTCAATTAAACCTTTTTTTTTTAAAGGGGTGAGGTCTCGGTTCGACCCTCAATGACCTCACCTAATCTTCCTTATTTTTCTTGGCATTCTAAACATCTTAATTTGGCAAATATATATCAACAAAATGCTGGAAATTCAAAGTAACTTCTTTACTCATTTTTATCTCATTTGTTAGTAGATTCATAGGACAATACATAGTTCGTTTGGTACGTTCTTTAATACAATTTTTCACGAATTCTTAACCAAAATGTTTACTCCTCAATTCAGCCACACTTCATGTCACATGAACATCACATTTTACTTCAATTAGTGTACATAAAACAACCAACAAAATATTAACAAAATCAAGCCCCTAGGCCGAGACTCAACATGCCATACACATTTTGTTTTCTTAATTCGAACACACACATGGTTGTCTTTTCATGAATTAACGTACATCCAATACATTAACATTCAGCACAAGTATCACATAATCCTAAGTCTACCAGCATTCATACCAACCTACATTCGTTGGATCTAATGACAGGGACATGCAACAGGGGAATCAACCTTAGTTTTTGAGCCGAATATACTGAGTCCTAGGGGTCTCTTGGGAAAGGGACCAAGAGTAAGAAGACCCATACTTTGTTTTCTTGGTAAATCTCCAGAATGCTGCCCAAGAACATCTCCAAAATCAGTCCAAACACCCACACTCACACCTCACCCGACTAGCGTAGTATGCTTTGCTTAACGTTACCGAATTGCTTCTCTTTTGTGTTTTGCTTGTGAATTCTTCAAGCATGAAGAATTTTGTTTTCTTTCTGACTTTTGTTCACGTTTGCAGCCAGAGAGTGTGTGAGAAAGAGAGAGACAAATCGTGCAAGAGAGTGTGGGGAAATGGGAGATAGAAGTCTAGTATAAGTAGGACTTTGTGGTATGAATTAGTCAACTTATTAATTAATCAAAATTAATAAAATCTGATTTCTTTTTCCTAAATCAGCTATATTTAATTATTTAATAAAACTAAGTTAACACATTAAAATAAAAGCAAGTTAAATCTTCCTTCTAGTGGGGCTCGAACCCGAGTGACCCCATTTGCGAGAAATGGGTCACTTCGGGTTGCCCCACCCGAAATCCATAATAAATAAATTAATTAATTAATTAATTAATTCCTCAGGGTAATTACAATATTACCCTTGGCTTGGAAAAGACCATTTTACCCTTGGACTCTCAAAACTTAAGATTTCTTCTTTTGAGTCCGGTAAAAACTCTTTCAATTAAATCTTCGTTCCGCGAGCCTCACATGGTTGGTTCCAACCTTTCCAAGCTCAATTAACTCCCCAAGTTAGTTGGCTTGGTCGTAGTAAGGGTTCTGAGGTATGGTTCTACACTATCAAACGTGTGGACCTTGGTCTAATCACAAGCATTCTTGAAAAACCTAAGTCTTGATCCTATTCATTTTTAGGGTTGTTACACTCATGGTGTATGCATAATCAATTGAAGAGTCTAAAATTAGGAGGATGTCAAGGAACTTGAAAAGGTGTGTTGCTAGTGATCAAGTGCAACATAGGTTCAAAAAGAGGCTCAAACTCAAGATGGACCTAGTGTTCCTAAGAAGAAGTTTGAGAAGGGAGGTGGTTCTAGCAATGACAAACCTACATGTGCCACTTGTGGTAAGAGAAATTATGGTAAGTGTCTAGTGGTACGGGTAATTGCTTTGGATGTGGAAAAGATGGGCACAAAGTGAGAGATTGTCCAAACATTGCTTCTAGGAAGGAGGGTAAGAAGGTTGATCCTAGTGCTCCAAGGAAGATGCTCCAACTAGGAGGCGTTTCTATGCACTCCGGACTAGAGGTGAGAAACCGGATGAGAGTGATGATTATATTGGTAAGTACTTATCTTTCTCTTATTATGGTATGAGTTCTCTCCAAGTGGTGGAGTATGTCTAGATAGATGTGCTAGTTGGTTGCATGTGCATGATGTTTAGGAGTTTGGTTGAAATTGAATTTCATTAACTTCTTGCATTGTGTGTTTTATTGAGTTATTAGCATGTTATAAATGGTGTGTATATGATGTACCTTGCATATTAGCATGTCTATATCATGAATTGCAAAAAAAATTGCATTTTGTAAAATTTGCCTAAATTCACTGTAGCAGTAGCACTGTTCACTGTAATATTTTTTGAAATTTGACTAATTGATTCTTTGGTCTAAAATTTTTACTATGTGGTTAAAACTGATGTGTATAAGTATATTAATGAATATAAAATGAGTTTTTGCTATTTTGAATGAAACATGTGAGTTTTGTAGCATAATGAGTTATAGAATTGTATTCTAGTTCTTGTTGTGTTGTGAATCTCTTGATCTGTGAAATTGATGTTTTCTCCTTGATTTTGAGTTATGTGGTTTGGTTATGTGCTGTTAAGTTGATTCTCTAATCTTGGAAGTGTTCAGAGAGTGGCAAGTGTCATTCGAGGACGAATGTTGTCCAAGTGGGGGAGAATGTAAGACCTCGAAAATGACTTAGGTTATCTAGATCCTAACATTGTTGTCAAGGTGGTATAAGGTCCTTAATGTGACTATAATTTTGTATTGAGGCAGAAGCTAAAGTATTAGCGCATTGGAAGCAAAACGTCAAGGGTCAACCAAGACGTTCGACGACTAAGTCACCTAACTGTCTCATGTGAGGGCCTATGTGTTTATGTGTATCTTATGATGTTCTAAGGTCTTAAATGAGTCTAATATGATGTGTATAGGTAGTGTGTCAAGTTTTGAGAAGTTTGGAGTCAAACACTCAAGAAGTTCATGAAGTTCGAAGATATTCCTTGAAATGACCTTGTGTGTCTAGGCATGTTTCGTCGAGTTTTACGTGTTCGTTTTGACTGAAATTCATGTGAGAGGTCCTAAACTCGTATACGTTCATTTTTGAGTTGGAAACGTCCGGTAAAACATCCCAAGGACCAACAAGGGTCCTGGAGGAAGGACCCATGTCGGAGGCCAAGACTGCCCAAGGCAGCCTCACCTACGGAAGCCAATCGACGGCCAGTGGGCTGGTCGACGGTACGTGGGTGATGGGAGTGGTAGGTACTTATCCTGGTGGCTAAGATACCTGTACAAGCCTTTGAACCCATCAACGGAGGACAGGACGGCCCGTAAGTGGACCTACGTCACATCGATTGGCAGAACGTCGATGTTGAGACCATGTCCCAGACCACGGACCAAAGACGGTCCATAGGTCCAAGGAAGGTCCGTCGATGCATGTCGTAGTTTGGGACTTGGCTGGAAAGGTTTAGGACCACGTACAGCCCTTGAACCAATCGACAGGAGCAAGGACGGTCCGTTTGTGGACAAACGGTCCATCGACTGCCTCGTGGATGGTGCCAAGTTCGCGTGCAGTTTCACTGTAAGTTGATGGATGAAATTGTAATTTCACCCCACTTCTAATGGAAGGTTTGGCGGTTCTGTAAGGTTATGGGTATTTTAAACGTGGTTTTAAGGCTCACTTAGAAGATTTCATTCTTCACAATCAAACCCCAAAATACCTTAGAAATTCCCCAAGACTCCATTGAAGTCCAAAATCAAGGAAGAGCTTGGTGTGACATTTTGAGTGGATAATTCTTAATCAAATTGAAGAATTAGCTTCATTGAGTTTGGCTTTTGATCCTTGAAATTCATTTCATCAAGGAGCCCAACTTCAAAGATATTTTCTAAAGTTTTCAAAGATGAATTGTCCAATTTCATGATTCTACCATGGGTTCTTGCATTAATGGTTTTCAACGTCTAATATGGATTAGATTGATGTTTTATTGATGATTTTAACTCAATTGACTATGAACCCACGTAATTGACGAACCTTAGATTTTGACTAACTTATGGGTTACTTGATATTGGTCTAATATTGATGAATTCATGTGTAGTTTCGTATAGGCTTTCTATTGATGTAAGGATTGTATTCAATTGTTATCAAATTGGTATTGTATTGTTGAATCTATATTGAATTGGATTAGATTTCATTGATTCTATAATTGTGTATTGAATTGGTGTTCATGGCCATGGTGAGGGTCTTATGATGTTGAATTGGGTGATTTGGTATTGGATTGAAGTGTTGATGATGAAGTGGTGATACGCTCCCCTATTTCTTCTTATTCAATGTTAATTATACTTCTATTAAGGTTGGGTGTGTCGCTGGTGGGTGTTATGATAAGGGATGAAATGAGTCGCTTTGTGACGGGTGTAGCCGACTTAGTGAGGGAAGAATGCCGTACGGCTATGTTGCATGATGATATGACTTTGGCTAGACTCATTGTCACGACTGGAATCTAGACCCCAGACGAGATCGGCGTCGTTGACCTCTCAGAGGTCGCAGACAAGCCTACTTACGTCATTCTTACTTTACATAGGTTAATTTTAGCGGAAAATTTGAAACTTTTTGTTTCTAAACATTACTTACTAAACATTTCTAATACATTCGTAATTCGTTCAACATCAACCATCTAGTCATTAAGAGATAATCAAATGAAATAAATAGTTCAATAACATAATTGTATAATTGCCAAAATGGCACCCATACATAGTCCGAATAAAATAAGAAAGCAACGCTAGTGGAACATGCTCCACTAGCTCAACTCCTAAACTAAGCTAGAACATAAACAGTAGCATCCTCGAAAGCATGAGGACCTACCAAAAACCGGATGAATGCTGGACGTCCGGATAACTGCAGCGATGATCCTGTAGCTCTACCGTCCACCTGTGCCTGCACCTAAAATAGTAGAGTTTGTATAGGGTTAGTACACACTTGTACTAAGTATGGGTATATGCAAGCACACACCAAGGACATGCATGAGAAAGAATAGCTCTTTCCTAACAACATGATTTTTTGGAAGTCAAGTCAGTGGACTTGCCAAATTGAGATTAGGAAAGTTTCCAAATTTGGATTAGGAAAGTAAGTGAGCTTTCCAAATTTGGATTAGGAAAGTGATACCATGAGAATAACATACATCATCATACTTTTCACATTTGCACACAGCACATAACATTTACACATAGCACATATCATATAGCATACAGTACATTTTACATGTAGCACATAACTTCTTTCATATCATTTATTCATATGCCATGAGACCTTGGAATCATGGACTTGACATTAAGACATCCCAGAAATGAGGGCTCAACATATGGGACCTCAACTAGGGAGTCTTCATTAGCAAACACAGAGTCTGCTTCATTCATTCATACGTACTTCATTTCATTTCGTTCATAGTCCAGCGTAACCACCGATTATACCTAGGATGTAGTTTAAGACTTTCATTAGGTTCGTTGTGCAATGACTAAGAATTACCTAATGTCATTACTTGAATCTAACTCACCTCTTGATTATCCTATCCTAACACCTTTGGTATCATTCATTTCATTATGTGCATCATTTGAGGCTGGCCTCATTCATTCATTGGGAACTTTAACTTTAACCGACATAGATCATGTGAGCATCATGAAATCCAGTGTCTCCCCCACACTGAAAAGAGGTGGAATCACCGGCCAAAGTGATCCAATAACATGCTAGCGTACATGGGAATTTAACCCCGCCAGATCCCTATATTGGCAGTATAGGTTCGAAGACTAGGAGATATAAGGAGACCCATACCCGGCAAGCCGGACAGTCTCATCTCATGAGAGTTACGTGAACCTCCGCCCTTCCCGAAAGAAGGCATCACCGCTCATAGCTAGCCTATCGGTGCTCAGTATAAAGTTCCATTACATTCATCTCATACGTCATGGAAGCTAACTTCTAGTATGAGGACATCATAGCTCATTAGATGATTTCTCATCTCATCATTCGTATTAAGTGCGTTAAGCTCAATACTCTCATTAGAGTGTTCATAGAGACTGGTCTCTTCATTATCTTACATGTTGGTAACCTTTACTTAGGCTCATTTGAGATTACTCTCCTCATTTACATTAGCCTCATATCATGTTGTTACCACATTCATCATCATTTGCATCTTTGTTTCTGTTAGTTATTCACCTCTTATTACGTGTATGTTCATTTCATCATTTCATTGTTCATCTCAACATATGCCAATGCACTTGGCCATTTAGTGTATTTACACTCATACTTTAACCCTTCTAGGGTTCATCATTTCATTTCATACATCTTAGGTTCACTTACTTTTGAAAGTATGTTAGACTTATGAGTCTTTACACACAAGCCATGAGGCTTCATTCGTAGTTCGTTAAGTAATTCTTACATTCCTAAGATTATGTTGTACAAGACTTATGTATCTTGTATTTATGTCAAGATCTTGAATTAGATCTAAGTAGGGGGCATTTATTATTGTACGTTTTGTTCACGTATGATTTATGTATCAATACGGAAATTTGGGCAAGGAATCCCAAGTCTTGAATCAATTGGATATCATTTACATTTTTAATTGATTTTATTCTAATATTCATAACATTTTAAACTCTAAGTCAAATCACAATATTTAATTTGAAGGCTTACTTTTCTATTTTAAATCTCTCTTGCATTGGCCGATGGGTTGTGGGTTCAAGCCCCCACAACCCCATTTTCGTATTTCTTTTATTTTTTTCGGTTCATGTAAGGCTTTGGGACCCGAGGTCGAGTCCCCTCAGCCACACTAAATTATCCTTTCATTTCCCCTCCCTTCCATTCGCTTAGGCCGAGAGGTTGTGGGTTCGAACCCCCACAACCTCTTTATTTTATTCTCCTTTTTGAAAGTTGACTTATTTGAGTTGACTGTGAGGTTGTGGGGTCGAATCCCCACAGCCTCATTTTATTTTTATATTTATCTCCCTCATCCGCATAGAGGTCGTGGGTTCGAATCCCACGCCTCTCAAAATTTTTCTTTATTTATTTTTTTTTTCCTTTTCCTTGGTTTCTAACCGAGAGGGTGTGGGTTCGAATCCCACCCCTCTCATTTCTTAATTTCTTTTTCTTCACACTTATTTCCCAGCCAAGACAGGTTCGAATCCCCCTCACCACAGAATTTTCTTCTTCTTCAATTAAACCCTTTTTTTTTTAAAGGGGTGAGGTCTCGGGTTCGACCCTCAATGACCTCACCTAATCTTCCTTATTTTTCTTGGCATTCTAAACATCTTAATTTGGCAAATATATATCAACAAAATGCTGGAAATTCAAAGTAACTTCTTTACTCATTTTTATCTCCATTTGTTAGTAGATTCATAGGACAATACATAGTTCGTTTGGTACGTTCTTTAATACAATTTTTCACGAATTCTTAACCAAAATGTTTACTCCTCAATTCAGCCACACTTCATGTCACATGAACATCACATTTTACTTCAATTAGTGTACATAAAACAACCAACAAAATATTAACAAAATCAAGCCCCTAGGCCGAGACTCAACATGCCATACACATTTTGTTTTTCTTAATTCGAACACACACATGGTTGTCTTTTCATGAATTAACGTACATCCAATACATTAACATTCAGCACAAGTATCACATAATCCTAAGTCTACCAGCATTCATACCAACCTACATTCGTTGGGATCTAATGACAGGGACATGCAACAGGGGAATCAACCTTAGTTTTTGAGCCGAATATACTGAGTCCTAGGGGTCTCTTGGGAAAGGGACCAAGAGTAAGAAGACCCATACCTTTGTTTTCTTGGTAAATCTCCAGAATGCTGCCCAAGAACATCTCCAAAAATCAGTCCAAACACCCACACTCACACCTCACCCGACTAGCGTAGTATGCTTTGCTTAACGTTACCGAATTGCTTTCTCTTTTGTGTTTTGCTTGTGAATTCTTCAAGCATGAAGAATTTTTGTTTTCTTTCTGACTTTTGTTCACGTTTGCAGCCAGAGAGTGTGTGAGAAAGAGAGAGACAAATCGTGCAAGAGAGTGTGGGGAAATGGGAGATAGAAGTCTAGTATAAGTAGGACTTTGTGGGTATGAATTAGTCAACTTATTAATTAATCAAAATTAATAAAAATCTGATTTCTTTTTCCTAAATCAGCTATTATTAATTATTTAATAAAACTAAGTTAACACATTAAAATAAAAGCAAGTTAAATCTTCCTTCTAGTGGGGCTCGAACCCGAGTGACCCCATTTGCGAGAAATGGGTCACTTCGGGTTGCCCCACCCGAAATCCCATAAATAAATAAATTAATTAATTAATTAATTAATTCCTCAGGGTAATTACAATATTACCCTTGGCTTGGAAAAGACCATTTTACCCTTGGACTCTCAAAACTTAAGATTTCTTCTTTTGAGTCCGGTAAAAACTCTTTCAATTAAATCTTCGTTTTCGCGAGCCTCACATGGTTGGTTCCAACCTTTCCAAGCTCAATTAACTCCCCAAGTTAGTTGGCTTGGTCGTAGTAAGGGTTCTGAGGTATGGTTCTACACTATCAATACGTGTGGACCTTGGTCTAATCACAAGCATTCTTGAAAAACCTAAGTCTTGATCCTATTCATTTTTAGGGTTGTTACACTCATGGTGTATGCATAATCAATTGAAGAGTCTAAAATTAGGAGGATGTCAAGGAACTTGAAAAGGTGTGTTGCTAGTGATCAAGTGCAACATAGGTTCAAAAAGAGGGCTCAAACTCAAGATGGACCTAGTGTTCCTAAGAAGAAGTTTGAGAAAGGAGGTGGTTCTAGCAATGACAAACCTACATGTGCCACTTGTGGTAAGAGAAATTATGGTAAGTGTCTAGTGGGTACGGGTAATTGCTTTGGATGTGGAAAAGATGGGCACAAAGTGAGAGATTGTCCAAACATTGCTTCTAGGAAGGAGGGTAAGAAGGTTGATCCTAGTGCTCCAAAGGAAGATGCTCCAAACTAGGAGGCGTTTCTATGCACTCCGGACTAGAGGTGAGAAACCGGATGAGAGTGATGATTATATTGGTAAGTACTTATCTTTCTCTTATTATGGTATGAGTTCCTTCCAAGTGGTGGAGTATGTCTAGATAGATGTGCTAGTTGGTTGCATGTGCATGATGTTTAGGAGTTTGGTTGAAATTGAATTTCATTAACTTCTTGCATTGTGTGTTTTATTGAGTTATTAGCATGTTATAAATGGTGTGTATATGATGTTACCTTGCATATTAGCATGTCTATATCATGAATTGCAAAAAAAATTGCATTTTTGTAAAATTTGCCTAAATTCACTGTAGCAGTAGCACTGTTCACTGTAATATTTTTTGAAATTTGACTAATTGATTCTTTGGTCTAAAATTTTTACTATGTGGTTAAAACTGATGTGTATAAGTATATTAATGAATATAAAATGAGTTTTTGCTATTTTGAATGAAACATGTGAGTTTTGTAGCATAATGAGTTATAGAATTGTATTCTAGTTTCTTGTTGTGTTGTGAATCTCTTGATCTTGTGAAATTGATGTTTTCTCCTTGATTTTGAGTTATGTGGTTTGGTTATGTGCTGTTAAGTTGATTCTCTAATCTTGGAAGTGTTCAGAGAGTGGCAAGTGTCATTCGAGGACGAATGTTGTCCAAGTGGGGGAGAATGTAAGACCTCGAAAATGACTTAGGTTATCTAGATCCTAACATTGTTGTCAAGGTGGTATAAGGTCCTTAATGTGACTATAATTTTGTATTGAGGCAGAAGCTAAAGTATTAGTGCATTGGAAGCAAAACGTCAAGGGTCAACCAAGACGTTCGACGACTAAGTCACCTAACTGTCTCATGTGAGGGCCTATGTGTTTATGTGTATCTTATGATGTTCTAAGGTCTTAAATGAGTCTAATATGATGTGTATAGGTAGTGTGTCAAGTTTTGAGAAGTTTGGAGGTCAAACACTCAAGAATGTTCATGAAGTTCGAAAGATATTCCTTGAAATGACCTTGTGTGTCTAGGCATGTTTCGTCGAGTTTTACGTGTTCGTTTTGAGTGAAATTCATGTGAGAGGTCCTAAACTCGTATACGTTCATGTTTGAGTTGGAAACGTCCGGTAAAACATCCCCAAGGACCAACCAAGGGTCCTTGAGGAAGGACCCATGTCGGAGGCCAAGACTGCCCAAGGCAGCCTCACCTACGGAAGCCAATCGACGGCCAGTGGGCTGGTCGACGGTCCGTGGGTGATGGGAGTGGGTAGGTACTTATCCTGGGTGGCTAAGATACCTGTACCAAGCCTCTGAACCCATCAACGGAGGACAGGACGGCCCGTAAGTGGACCTACGTCACATCGATGGGCAGACCGTCGATGTTGAGACCATGTCCCAGACCACGGACCAAAGGATGGTCCGTAGGTCCAAGGAAGGTCCGTCGATGCATGTTGTAGTTTGGGACTTGGGCTGGAAAAGGTTGAGGAACCACGTACAGCCCCTGAACCAATCGACAGGAGCACAGGACGGTCCGTTTGTGGACAAACGGTCCATCGACCGCCTCGTGGATGGTGCCAAGTTCTGCGTGCAGTTTCACTGTAAGTTGAGGGATGAAATTGTAATTTCACCCCACTTCTAAATGGAAGGTTTGGCGGTTCTGTAAGGGTATGGGTATTTTAAAGGTGGTTATAACGCTTTAACACTTAGAAGATTTCATTCTTCACAATCAAAACCCCAAAATACCTTAGAAATTCCCCAAGACTCCATTGAAGTCCAAAATCAAGGAAGAGCTTGGTGTGACATTTTGAGTGGATAATTCTTAATCAAATTGAAGAATTAGCTTCATTGAGGTTTGGCTTTTGATCCTTGAAATTCATTTCATCAAGGAGCCCAACTTCAAAGATATTTTCTAAAGTTTTCAAAGATGAATTGTCCAATTTCATGATTCTACCATGGGTTCTTGCATTAATGGTTTTCAAACGTCTATTATGGATTAGATTGATGTTGTATTGATGATTTTAACTCAATTTACCTATGAACCCACGTAATTGACGAACCTTAGATTTTGACTAACTTATGGGTTACTTGATATTGGTCTAATATTGATGAATTCATGTGTAGTTTCGTATAGGCTTTCTATTGATGTAAGGATTGTATTCAATTGTTATCAAATTGGTATTGGATTGTTGAATCTATATTGAATTGGATTAGATTTCATTGATTTCTATAATTGTGTATTGAATTGGTGTTCATGGCCATGGGTGAGGGTCTTATGATGTTGAATTGGGTGATTTGGTATTGGATTGAAGTGTTGATGATGAAGTGGTGGTACGCTGCCCTATTTCTTCTTATTCAATGTTAATTATACTTCTATTATGTTATGATTGGTTTGGTCCACCTTTGGTGGCGGTGTTATGTGAATTGATGTGGCCTTGTCGGCGTTATTTTAAGTACATTGATAATCATGGCCTTGTCGGCAACTACTTGAAGTTATATTGCTATTTGTGTAGTTGATTTAGTGATGTATGATCATATCTACCTATATGTGAAAGTATGTGTTAGACTATTGATACTATCTAGGTAAATCATGTTGTTCTGGGACTATGTGTTAAGTGTATAGTCTTAGAGTTTATATATGGTTGTTCCTAATTTGGTTATATGAGTCTATAATGATTATTTAGATGATTTTAAGGTAATGAATAGGTTGACTAAATGTTGTTAAGGGTCATTCCTAGGTGTCTAAAAGATGATATGCTATATGAGCGAAATGGAAGTATGTGGTGTCTTGTTTATGTAGACTTGTGTCCCTTACTTGATGCTTATGTAAATATGTGATGTCCTGACTTAGGAACCTAAAGGGTCTTAGTCTTGAATAAATCAATATAGGTGAGACCTTGAATGATGATACGAAGGTCCTTTATGTGGAAACTTGAACAAAGTGGTAAGGTTATGAAACTTGAAGTCGAAAGCCGTAATGGTATCCTTCATGTAATGAATGATGGAATTAAGGTTGATTGGCTGGAATTACATCACATCAATCCTTAGGAAATTCATGATGAGATTTTTATCGCCATAGTAAGATAGCCCTAGCGGACCTTGCTTTGGTAGGGTAAATGTAAGTGGGTCATGAACATGATATGGGACCCATTTGTATGAACCTTAATGTGAATTAATCTATGAGAACTAAGGCAAGCACCGAGTGAGTATGGCAAGGTGAAAGTAGCTCTAGTTAAGAATGAGATTAGAGTACAAAGTATGCCCTTCATATTTCCATAATCATGTGCCTACATGGGATGTGTCTAAGTTCTACCATTGGAAAGTTAAACACCTCATCGGAGTAGGATAGAACTTCGGATTCCATGATTTTCTACCATGGTCTATGTCGTTTATTGCCTATTCTCATCATATGGGATACATATTAGCATTATAGAGGTTCTATGAGGTTTAGGTGGTGGTATGGGACGCTATCTAGACATTGCACAATAGGCTTTGAAGATGTTAATAAGAGTCTCTAGGTCTTCTCCAAGACCATTATTTGAATGTCCTTTATGTGATGTATGTGTCTTAAATGAACTAATGAACTAATGACTTAGTGATATAGAGTATGAATAAGTACCTAATCTAAAGTGACTTAAGGATTCCTTAGTTAAAGTGTGAAGAGGACATAAAGGATTGTCTCTTCATGTCTTATCTTTGGAAGTCTTGATAATGACTCTAGTTAGGGAAGTTGCTTGTTATGTTTGACATGATCTAAACAAAGAAAGTCTTAAGGATTATTTAGGTAGCCTTGAAGTGGATGTATGGGCGTTCTCTTCTAGGAGTACTTAAGTAAGTCATTTTGATAGCCTTGGTAGGGGAGATTGTCATATTATGTATGTCTTGTATGTTGATGTATTGTAAGTGTGTATGTGTCTCATTATGAGTAATCTTAAGGATTGTTTAGGCACATCTAGAGAGGGTGTATGGGTGGTCTCTCTTTGTGTGACTTAAGTGAATCTTAGGATGACTTTAATGAGAAGACTACATGCTAGAATATGTTGGAAAAGGAAATAAGATAGATTCACTGTAACAGTGAAGTAATTCATTGTACAGTGAAGTGAGGTCACTGTTAAGTGCCCCTTTAAAATGTGATAATTGCTTAATTGTTTTCTTATGTGATTCTAAGTTGATAAATGTTGATCTTATGATGATCTTATGATATTTAACTGAAAAGATGCATATTTTTAATAAATGTCCGTTTTCATGATTTTTATGCATAAGCCATACTTAGTACATATGGTCGTACTAATTCCATGCTTTTATTTCTATCTATATTGTTCTTGGTAGGTGAAGATCTATGGGATGAATACTTGGACTAGGAGATCGTTCAAGAAGAGTTTGAAGTATGTCCTCACTTGACTCGAGGGCATATATGTCATTTCATGTTTTCATTTATGATATTTTGTAATAGACTTTATAGTAGTATGTTTTCAAATTCGTATGGGCCGTGTCCCAAGTATTCGTGTGTCTTACGATGATGATTCGATACTTAGAATTTCCTATTACTACATATATGAAAGAGTTTTAAGACTTCTATATTTTTTTAATGAAAAGTTTTAATTCCGCACTACTTTTCATTATGTATGTGCGATGAATGTATGAGAGGCTTGTATGAGACCTCCGAGAGGTCGAGTACGCCGTGCAATAATCCGAAATTGTGCCCTAACTTCTAAGGTGTGGTCTCGGGTCGTGACATATAGCATATGATGTAGTGTAAAAAGTTTTAAATTTTCCGCTAAATTTACTATGACAATGCGATGAATGATAACTATGGGCTTGTATAAGACCTCTGAGAGGTCAAGTACGCCATGTTACTTCTAGGGGGTGCTCCCCGGATGTGACAAACGTGGTATCAGAGCATGAGGTTTATAAAGTGTTTTTAGGTTCCAAAAGTCTCATATTGCCAAATCTAATAGAGTCTCGTGTTCATTGGTGGTGAGTCGATACATCATCAAATGATATGAAAGGATATAAGACGATAGAGTTTCCCTTCTTCATCTTTCTCATATCGTGCCATCGAACTTAACTCTATAAGATCTCTCTCTTATGTTGTCTTGTCCGGTGGTCTTTTACATGTGATTGCTTTGATGAGATGGTATCATATATGCTTGAGGGAGAAAAGATGAGTTAATGCTTAACTTGGTTTTATGTTGGATGAGTATGTGTGAAGGTGGATTTTGGCATGTTTGGTTGATATGATGCCCTTTGAGGCTATATATGAAGTTTTTGTGAAATGGCATGTTATGTTGAAGAATGTGTGTCATGATATAGTTAAAGCATGTTAGGAATTATTATGGTTAAAATGAGTTTCTTTTGGAATGATGTGTTACTATATGGTTTTACATGTTGGTAGCTTACTAATATGATTTGAGCTTGAAATGTGTAGTGACTACCTATAGAAGCATGCTACCCTAACAATATGTGCCTAAAAGTGTTTAATGCTTTCCTTTGTATATATGTGGTCTTGATAAGTTGCCTAGTAGTAATTGGAGTCCTTTGTATAGATTTGATCCTAGGTGTGAAGGTAGTACGCTTGTCTTGGTAGGGTGATGATGTGGGTTTTAGTGACCTAGAAGTCACCTTACTGTAATGTCAAAATAAAAAGAAGAAATTTGAAGGATAAGTCCCCTCTATTGTTTCCCCTAATGTTGCATGACCTTGGTGTCTATTGTATTGTTAAAAACCTTATGTGGTTGCATAACATGAGTTAACTTGAAAATTTGGGGGATAATTTGCATATATGATAAGGTTTAGAATGCATTGATTGACTTACTGTAATTCCTTTTAAAGTGGTAATCACTTTTAAGTGATGAAAATGAAGGTTGGAAAGTTAAGATCATCTTAAGGTTGGTTAAGTTACTCTTAATTGGGTTTACCCCAAGTGGATCATGGTGATGGAGTAGTAAGGTTGTAGATATTTTCTACTTTGTCCTTCTATTTTTGCTTGAACTTGAAACTAATGAACTCTTAGTAAGCCTGTTCATGAATAGAGTTTTGCATAAAGTATGAATTTCATGAACTTTATATGTTTGGTAAGTATTGATTGACATTACCTTAAGGATATTTTTAAGATTCCAAAGTGCATGAAGGGAAATTTTGATAAAAATCCATGTTTTCTCATGTGTATTGTGCATCTTAACATACTAATTGTGAATTTGACTTCATGAGGTAAGATAAGAAACATGGTTGTAGTCACTTGTGAGGTGTAATGTTTAGCCTTATAATGAAAAGTTGACTCTCTTTAAAATATAAAGTGTTGAGTCTCTTGGAAACTATGTGACTTGTATTGTTTGGAAAGCATGATTGTAGGCTCACTCTTGAAAGGTGAAAACATGATTATCTAAGTGTTCATGTGTGTGCCTATGATTTGTTGACTTTTTCCAAATGATGCTTACTGTGAAGGCTATTGCTATGTTAGAAATTGACATTTTGTGAAATGGCTTCCTATTTGTTGTGATGTTCTTGGTGTGACCTACCATTTAGACTTCACTACAGAGGAAACATGAGCATTCCTTGGTTTAAAAGTTGAGAATTTCTCCTTTTAAAAGGAATTGGCCTTGTACTTTGCTTAGGTGTGAACTCATGATACATGTAAGTGTGTTGAGGAGAAGTACATTCCTCTATGGACACAACTAAGCATGGTAAGGTTTAGTATGACCTTCATGGCACTAGGTCTAACTAATAAATATCTTTGTTGATTCAATAACTCAAGTCTATGTGCATTGAAGTATTAGTGCTTAATTGTTTCTTGAAGTGTTGTTGAAATCTGCCTAAGTGTGGCTTAAAGATGGTTGCAAGATGATATCTTAATGAGTTGAAGTTGAATGACCATGTTATAACTAGGAGAAGGATGTTCCTCCCATAAACATGATAAGAGCCTTTGTGTTTGATGCATTAAAGAGTGAGTGAATGAAAGTTTTGCTTGCTTGTGTGCATTGAGTGCTAAAATGATTTGAAGATATGTTCCGTATACGTTTGGTCCATTAACTTATATGTGATGATGTTATGAATGTGATGAACTGATCTATGATTCATTGAAGTCCTTGTTGTGATTAAAAGTGCTCCAAGGGTTGACGAATGTTCCCAAGTCGGGGATATTGTAAGACCCCCAAAATGAGTTAGGGTGTATAGAGCCTAACATGTTCATCATAAGAGTCTAAGGTCATAAAATGTCTTATAATATGGTTTTTAGGCAGTATGTAAAGTTTGAGGTGATTTGGAAGTCAAAAGTCAAGGGACGACCAAGACGTTTGACGACTAGTCACCTATGTGCCTCATGTGTCTATACGTGCTTATATTTGTATTTCATGAGCTTATGAAGTCTTAAAATGAGTTATAATTATTTTATAGTCAGTATTTGGAGTTTCGTGAAGTTTGGAGGTCTAACGTCCAAGAACGTCCAAGACGTTCGAAAGTTAGCCCTTAAGACGTCCAAGTATGTCTGATGGGGCCTAGCATGTTTGGATGTGTTTTACGTGTGAATTTTGGGTGAAACTTTAATGGAAGGTCCTTGACTTGTCAATGTGCATATTTACTTTGGAAATGCCCGGGTACGACTTCTCAAGGGCCCCGCAAAAGGGCCCACAAGAAGTACCCAAAGGCTGTTGAAACACTGCCTTGGCAGTGTCAATCGACGAGCCAAACGATGCCTCGTCAATCCACCAACGCCCCGTTGGTGAGGTTTCGTCAATGTAAAATTATCATGGGCAAGGCTCAACCAAAGAACAGCCCAAGGTTCAATCAACTGAAGCCACAGACGGCCCGTCGATGGACCTACTGGCCGTCGGTGGTGGCCGTCGATGGTGGCCTGCGACTTCCTCATTAAAGGGGTGAATGGGAAATTCATCCCATGTCCTAACATGACCCTAATAGGTTTATTTATCTATTTTTGGGTGTATATAAGTGATCAAAAACGTGATCAACCCATTCTCAATCCCTTCTACACAAATTAGACTTTCCCTCCAAAAATATTCTCCCTAAAAACCTCCATGGATGGTGAAGCTCAAGAACAGCTTGGAGCATGGATTCCTATGGGTTCTTCATCAAGTTTTAGAGGTTTTCTTCTAGACAAAGGTATGGTGATCCTTCATCTCTAAGTAACCTTTCACTTGGAGAGTTAATCTCAAAGTTTTCAAAAGAGATTTCATGATCAAACATCTCCTTCTTCAATCTAGTCATGGGTTCTTTCTAAAAGCATTTTTAATGGCTTAATCATGATGAATTGATGTTAATGTATTGGTTTTAATGTTGAATTGCTTATATCTACTGACTAGTACGTGAATTGATGATGAATTATGTGTTTTTGGATAAATGTGAAGTGATGCTTGAATACTTGATCTCTACTTTCTATTGATTGTTAAAGTATAGACTTCACTGTAACATCATTCTATAGTACATGTATATAGATTTGTTTATGTAAAGTTAACTGTAGCTATTGCCTTATATTGATGTTATTGATGAATTGTGGGTATAAATCCTTGATGATCAAAACAAAGGATTATTGGTAAGGATTGATTTACATGGTCTTAGCCTATCGATTTACAATGCTATGTATATGATGTGATCTAAATTCTAGGATAGATGAAGCATGATTTAGACTCGATTATTATGTCTTTATATACTTCTCTAGATTGGTATTATTAGTATATTATGAATGTTGATTATAATGATCATAGCAAGGAATACTAGTAAGTGATCTATGTCTCTCTACTTTATAGTGTATTGGTGATGTAGTGTACATGTTGTAGTATGATCTTGTAGTGGCTTGTGCGTGGTTTCTTTTATGATTAAAGTACATATAGATAGTGCCCTATATATGAATTTTTGATGAAAAAGGTGTATTGATCAATGAGGATCAAAAGTTGATGAATTGGTAAGAATGGCTCTTCTTCTCTACTTTCTTATAATATTGATAGTTGATAAAGTCTTATATGGCATTGTGTGGTATGGTCTACTTATGGTGGTGGTGTTTAATTTAATGCTAAGATATTTGTAATGTGATCATAGCCTTAAAAACAATTGTGATATGAAAGTGTAGTGGTGGTGGTGATCACCAAATGTGAAGCCTATCTCTACTTTCCTATTCTAGTTGTGATCTAGGTTGTATGGCTATTGTATAAGCATGTGTATATATATGTTAGGGTAAACTGTAGATTCTTCCATTGATGATTTAAAATGGTTAAAGGATCCTTACCTATGTACCCCTATGTGAATGCATGAATAGCAAAAGTTAGGAGTCTTAAGTTTAATATGAAGTTGACTTGTCTCCTATGCTATTGTCTGTTGTGTGGTCTATGCTTGAAAGTGTATTGTTGTCTTAAGGGGTGGCTGCCTCAATGTGTTGTTAATAGACATTATGTGATCATGTTGACCAACTCAACCACACCCTCACTCTATATACATGCTTACAAGTAGTATAGGTCATGGTGTCTAAATGAAAGGTAGTTCTCATATTCACTATTGTCTACTATTATGCATGCTAAGCTTGAGTCCATGAAAGTGTGTTATGAACATGTCTTATATGGTATAATGTTAAGTATGTGGTATGATGAAGTATGATTATACCTAGTGTCTAATTGTGTTTATATGAAAGCATGGTTCATATAGTTACACTTATAACCTAATGCATCAATGAAATGATGTATGTCCATGTGTGGCATTTATGTGTTATGTGAAAGGTTTGCTCACATATAAGTATACACACACACATGAATAATGCTCTAGTCAATAGAGGAGCCTTGAAAGATGTGCTCAAGTGTATCCTTAACTAGATAGTTCTAATACATATGCTATGTCCATGTGAAAGGATTTCTCACATGATTTAAGTTGATGAACTTTTATCTATGACCAATGAGCTAATAAAGGCTTGTATTATGTTGTAAGGGTAGTATTATGTCCATGTGAAAGGATACTACATATCCTTAAAGTGTAGTATTATTATACCTATGTATTATGTTGTAAGGGTCGTGTCCCTAAATTACTCTTATGATGTTGAGTCTAGGATGGCAAAGAGACTTAAGGTCTAAATATGTATTATGACTTATATTTTATAGATATATGAAGTGATGTTTCTAGCATATGATGTACTATAAAAAGATTAAAAATTTCCGCTAAATTTACTATGACAATGCGATGAATGATAACTATGGGCTTGTATAAGAACTCCGATAGGTCAAGTACGCCATGTTACTTCTAGGGGGTGCTCCCCGGATGTGACAAATGTGGTATCCGAGCATGAGGTTTATAAAGTGGTTTTAGGTTCTAAAAGTCTCATATTACCACGTCTAGTAGAGTCTCGTGTTCATTGGTGGTGAGTCGCGACATCATCAAATGATATGAGAGGATATAAGATGATAGAGTTTCCCTTCTTCATCATTCTCATATCTTGCCATAGAGGCTATGAGGAAGGACCCTTCCCTTGAGCCAAGGTTGTCTTGGACCAGCCCCAAACGACTGAGGCAAATGACGGCTCGTTGGACAGTCGACGCCCTGTCGTTGGTGGCCTTTGGTCAAGACTTAGCCTAGGTAGCTCAATCTCCCAATGGCTAGTCTCTGAACCCATCGACGGACATCCAGAATGGTCCGTTTGTGGACCAATGGCCCGTCGATGTAGAGACGTCTGTGAGGACTGTTTCCTTTGCAGCTTCACTATAAGTCAAGGGGTGAATTGGTAAATTCACCCCACGTCCAAATAACAGTTTTGGAAGTTAATTAAGGTTATTTTGGGTATTTTAAACATTTATACAAGTCCTAAATACCTAGATGAATTCATTCTTCAAAATCAAAACCCAAATTCTCTAACAAATTCACTAGAACTCCATTGAAACCAAAACTCAGGGAAGATCTTGGATTAGAGATTTGAGTGGTGATTCTTCATCAATTTCATGGATTAACATCATTGAGGTATGGTTTTTGATCCTGGAAACTCTATTCATCAAGGAGCCCAAAATTCAAAGAGATTTCTAAAGTTTTCTAAAGATGAACTTGTCCAATTTTATGATTTATCCATGGGTTCTTGCATTAAAGGTTTTGAATTATTAGATATATTGATTATATTGATGTTAATTAGATGGTTTTAACATAATTAACTTATGAAACCATGTAATTCATGAACCCTAGATTTGACTACTTTGAGGTTGACTTGATATTGTCTTAATGCTTATGAATTCTAGTGTAGTTTTCTATGGGCTTTTGAATGATGTAATAATTGTATTCAATTGATGTATAGGTTTTCTTAGATTGATAAATATATATTGAATTGACCTAGATTCATTGAATATTATGGTTTTTGTATTGAATTGATGATCATGGCCATGGGTAAGGGTCTATTGGTATTGAATTGGATGATTTAGCTATGGATTGAAGTGGTGAGAATGGATTGGTGGTACACTTCCCTAATTCTCTTTATTTTATATAACATAGATCTTGAGTTATGTTGTGATTTGTATGGTCTACTTATGGTGGCGGTGCTATGTGAATGATGTGGCCTTGTCGCGTTATTTTATGCATTATGATGATCATGGCATTGTCGGCAACTACTTGAAGTATTATGATGATTTGTGTAGTTGATTATGTGAAGTATGATCATATCTACCTACATGTTAGTAAGGTTATAGCATGTGTTCTTCTATTGATGTTGTTAGGTGATCATGTTAGACTATGACGATGTCCTTAAGTGTGTGTAGTCTTAGAGTTGATGCATGATTATTCCTACTTGACTATGTGATTCTATTATGGTTATAATGTATAGGGTGGCCTAAAGATGATGAAGGTTGTTCCTATGTCCTTCTAGAATGATATACTATATATGATAAAGTGAAGTCATTGGTGTGTCTTGTGTGGTAGACTTGTGTCCCTTACTTGAGACATGTCTGAATGTGAATATGAGATGTCTTGACTTAGGATGCTAAAGTCTCTTAGTCTTGTATGTATGAATGACATGAGACCTATAATTATGCTAAGAAGGTCCTTTATGTGGAACCTTCAACCTAGTGGTAAGGTTATGACCCTTGAAATCGAAAGTTGTAATGGTATCCTTCATGTATGAATGGTGGACCTAAGGTTGGTTAGATGGAACGGCATGATATCATCCTTAGGAAAGATATTAAGCTATCCTCTTCTCCATTCAAAGCAGCCCTAGGGGACCTCTTTGGTAGGGTGAAATTGATTGGATTATGAAATAGATATGGAACCCCTTCGTATGATCCTTTAATGTAAATTACTCTATGAGAACAAAGGCTAGCACCGAGTGAGTATGGTAAGGTAAGTAGCTCTAGTTAAGAATGAGGATAGAGTGCAAAGAAACCCTTCATATTCCTTAACCATGTTCCTACATGGGATGTGTCCAAGTTCAACCATTGACAAGTAGAACACCCTCCATCGTAGTAGATTACAACTCCGTATTCCATGTTTAGCTACCATGGTCTATGTCGGTTATTGATTATTCTCATCATATTGGATACGTACTAGTATTTGAGAAGTTTTATGAAGTTTAAGTGGTGGTATGGGACGCTATCTAGACATTGCACAATAGGATTTGAAGATGTTAGTGAGAGTCCCTAGGTCTTCTCCAAGACCATTACTTGAATGTCCTTTATGTGATGAATGTCTCTTAAATGAACTAATGTATGTAATGACTTAATTTAGAAAGTATGTTAAATGAATAAGTACTTATCTACAGTAGTTAAGGTTGTCTAGTTAAGGTGTGAAGGGTGCATAGGAATGGTTACTTCATATTTTACCTAGATAAGTCTTAAGAATGACTCTAGTTAGGAAAGTTGGTTGATTAAGCAGACATGATCCAAACTTAGGTAGTCTCACGCATTACTTAGGTAATCTTGAAGAGGTCAAGTATGGACATTCTCTTCTTGATTTACTTGAGTAAGTCTTTTGATAACCTTTGGAAAGGAGAATGTCATATTACATGTATGTTGTTGTATTAAGCGAGAATGATCTTAACCTAGGTAATCTAAAGGATCACTTAAGTGTGTGTGAAGGGATTGTATGGGCGGTCGCTTCACAACTCACTCAAGTGAACCTTAGAATCACCTTTGGTAGGAGAATCTCATGTTCATGTGTTTGGTGTATTGTAAGTGTGTGTGTCTCATTATAGGTGGTCTTAAGGATCATTTAGGTGTGCCTAGAGAGGGTGTATGTACGGTCTCTCTTTGTCTTACTTAATTCAGTCTTAGGATATCTTGTAGTGAGAAGATTACATGCTAGAAAGTGTTCAATACGAAGTGGAATAACTTCACTGTAACAGTGAAGGAATTCACTGTAACAGTGATGTGGGTTACTGTAAAGTTCTCCTAAAAATATGATAAATTATTTAAGTGTTATCCTATGTGTTTCTAAGGTGTTAAATGTTGTTCGTATGCTTATAATATGATGTTTTAGTCAAAAAGAGCATATTTCCATTAAATGTTCGTTATCATGATTTTTATGCATTAAGACATACTTAGTACATGTGTTTGTATTAATTCCATATCATTATCTATCTCTAAAGTGATTCATAGGTGAAGGTACTATCTGAAGCGAAGCTTGGAATATAGGATCGTTCAAGCAAGTTGAAGTATGTCCTTATTTGACTCGAGAGCATAGATGTCTTTGATTTCTTTTATTGAAGTATTGTAATAGACATATAGTACTATATTTTGATTGTATGGGCCGTCCCAAGTATTCATGAGTCTAAGATTTGATGATATGAGACTTAGTATTTCCTTTGATTTTATATGAAAGATATTTTGAAAAACTATTAGAAATGTTTGTGAAAAGTTTTAATTTCGCACTACTTTTCATATATGTATATGCGATGAATGATGCGAAAGGGCTTGTATGAGACCTCTGAGAGGTCAAGTACACTGGTTGCACTCCGAGAGTGCCATATATTCTAGGGTATGCTCTCGGGATGTGACAATCTTGGTATCAGAGCATAGGTTATGAAAGTAGTCTTAGGAATCAAAAAGTCTCATGAAGTCACGTCTAGTAGAGTCTCGACCATCGATGTGAGTCGTGACACATCTATAGGAGAGAGGCTATAAGACGATAGAGTTTCCCTTCTTTTCTACTCCTATGTCGTGTCGTAGAGTAAAATGTTATGAGTGTTATTTTCTTATGGTTTTCCTTGTGTTTCTAGGAAGATGAATACGAGGAGGACACCGGCTAGGAGAGTTGAGGAGAATGATGTGAATGAGGAGATTCCTCCTCAAGTTGAGAAAGTTATTCAAGATGCTCAAGGGGCTCAAGGTGCTAGAGATTCTCAAGTCCCTATTGTGGAAGGAGGTAATGATGTTCCGGTGGTTCCCCCGAAATGACTAATGGGAAGATCAAGGAGGCTTTACTTCTTTTAGCCCGAGCTTTGACTACCCATGTGAATAGGGGTATTGAGCCTAGAGTGAATGTTGAAGAGACAAATATGACATCTAGATTGAGAGATTTTGTGAGGATGAATCCTCCTATCTTTCTTGTCTCTAAGGTAGAAGAACATCCCCAAGAGTTCCTAGATGGTGTGTACAAGGTGTTGAGTGCCATGGGGGTGACTTCTAGAGAGAAGGCGAAGTTATCTTCGAACCAATTGAGGGAGGTTTTTTAAGTGTGGTATACTCAATAGAAGGATAATAGGCCGGTTGAGTTGGATCCTATCGAGTGGGAAGAATTTAAGAAGGCTTTTCTAGGAAAGTACTTTTCCCATGAGAGGAGGGAGGTAAAAGTAGAGGAGTTTATCAATCTCAAGCAAGGCAATATGAGTGTTGAGGAGTACTCTTTGAAGTTCTCTATGTTGTATAGATATGCCCCATCCTTAGTGTCTAACCCTAGGGATGAGATGAGTATGTTTTTGACTGGGGTCGCCGACTTAATGAAAGAAAAATATCGTACGGCCATGATCCATGATGATATGACTTTGGCTAGACTCATGGTGTATGCTCAATCCATTGAGGAGTCTAAACTTGGTAGTATTGCTAGAAACTTGAAGAGAAGTGGGCAAGGTGATCAAAGTCAACCTAGACCCAAGAAGAAGTTCTCAAGTCAAGATGAACCTAGGAGTGCTAAGGTGAAACTTGAGAAAGGTAGTGGTTCTCAAGAGGGAAAGCCTACATGACTTACTTGTGGGAAGAGGCACTATGGCGAATGCCTATTGGGTACCGGGAGTTGTTTTGGATGTGGTAAATATGTACACAAAGTGAGGGATTGTCCTACTAGAGATGGTAAGCAAGTTGCTCCTAATGTTCCGAAAGATGATGCTCCAAAGAAGAGGCATTTCTATGCACTCCGGACTAGAGGAGCAAAGCCGGATGAGGATGATGATGATGTTAAGTTTTTGTATTTCTTTAGAATTATGAGTTCCTTCTAAGTGGGGGAGTATGGTTAGTAGATGGGCTAGATGGGCATAATAGTATGTTGCATGTGCATGGTGTTTAGGAGTCTTGTTGGAATTGATTTTCATTGATTCTTTGCATTGTGTATTTTATGAAGTTATGATTTTGTTGTAAAATGTGTTTATATGGTTTTATCTTGCATATTAGAATGTTTCTATCATCAATTGCCTAAAAGATGCATTTTTGAAAATCTTGGCATAATTCACTGTAAAAATGCCTGTTCACTGTAAGATTTTTGCAAAATTGACTAATTCATTCTTTGGTTGAAAATTGTGGTAATATGGATAGAACTGATGTATATAAGTATAAAAATGAATGTAAAAATAGTTCATACTATTTGGAATGAAGACTGTGAGTTTTATGCATAATGAGTTGTAAAATGAGTTTCTATCTTCTTGTTGTGCTGTGAGTCTCTTAATTATGTGAAATTGATATTTATCCTATATTGTGCATTGTGTTATGTGTTATGTGGTATGGTTGAGATCTTTGAGCTGAATATTTGCTCTTGGAAGTGTTCGGAGAGTGACAAGTGTCATTCGAGGACGAATGTTGTCCAAGTGGGGGAGAATGTGACACCTCTAAAATGACTTAGGTGAAACTAGAGCCTAACATAATTGTCATGAGGGTATAAGGTCCTAAAATGTTTTATAATGTGGTATTGAGGCAGTGTCTAAGATTTTAGGTGAAATGGAAGTCAAACATCATGGGACGACTAAGACGTTCGATGACTAGTCACCTATGTTTCTCATGTGGGGTTATGTGCTTATAGGTGTGTGTTATGAGCTTATGATCTCCTTAAATGAGTTATAATAGTGTATATAGGTAGTGTGTCAAGTTTCATGAATTTTGGAGGTCAAACGTCCAAGAACGTCCATGACGTTCGAAAGGTTTGCCTTGAAACGACCATGTATGTCTTAGCATGTTTCCTCGAGTTTTACGTGTTCATTTTGGATAAAATTGATATGGGAGGTCATAAACTTTTATACGATCATATTCGGGTTGGAAACGTCTGGGTGAAAGTCCCCAAGGACCAACCAAGGGTCCTTGAGGAAGGACCCTTCATTTGAGCCAAAGGCTGTCACGACCAGCCCCAATCGACTGAGGCAATCGACGGCCAGTAGGCTGGTCGACGCCCCGTCGTTGGTGGACGTTGGTCAGGACTTAGGTGTGGGGAAGATTTCCATACAAGGACGAGTCTCATACCCAAACCATGGACCATCAGGACAGTCCGTTGGTGGGGAGACGGTCCGTCGATGGACCAGTCGTTGATGGGCCTGCAATTTCGCAGGTTCACTGTTAAGTTGGAGGCTGAATTGGTAAATTCACCCAACGTCCAAATAAGAGTTTGTGAGGTTACTTAGGGGTAATTTAGGTAATTTAATTGGTTATATGAGTCCTAAATACCTAGATGAATTCATTCTTCCAAATCAAAACCCCAAAATCTCTAAGAAATTTTGTAGAACTCCATTGAAGCCAAAATTCAAGGAAGAGCTTGGATTGGAAATTTGAGTGGTGGTGATTCTTCATCAATTTAGTGGATTAAAATCATTGAGGTATGATTTTTTATACTTGAAACTCTATTCATTAAGGAGCGCAAAATTCAAAGAGATATCTAAAGTTTTCTTAAGACGAACTTTTCCAATTTTATGATCTATCCATGGTTTCTTGCATTAAACGATTTGAATAATTATATATATTGATTATATTGATGTTAATTAGATGATTTTAACACAATTAACCTATGAATCCATGTAATTCATGAACCCTTGATTTTGACTACTTTGTGGTTGACTTAATACTGTCTTAATGCTTATGAATTCTAGTGTCGTTTTCTATGGGCTATTGAATGATGTAATAATTGTATTAAATTCATGTATAGGTTGTCTTATATTGATAAATCTATATTGAATTGACCTATATTCATTGAGTATTATGGTTTTTGTATTGAATTGATGATCATGGCCATGAGTAAGGGCCTATTGCTATTGAATTGGATGATTTAGCTATGAATTGAAGTGATGAGAATGGATTGGTGGTACTCTTCCCTAATTCTCTTTATTTTATATAATGTAGATTTTGAATTATGCTGTGATTGGTATGGTCCACTTATGGTGGTGGTGCTATGTGAATGATGTGGTCTTGTCGGTGTTACTTTATGTATTATGATGATAATGGCCTTGTCGGCAACTACTTGAAGTATTATGATGATTTGTGTAGTTGATTATGTGAATAATGATCATATATACCTACATGTTATTAAGTTTATAGCATGTCTTCTTCTATTGATGTTGTTAGGTGATCATTATAGATTATGACTATGTCCTTAAGTGTGTGTAGTCTTAGAGTTGATGCATGATTATTCCTACTTTACTATGTGAGTCTATGATGGTTATATTGATGATGTTATAGTAGTGTATAGGGTGACCTAAATATGATGAAGGTTGTTCCTAAATGCTTCTAGAATGATATGCTATATGTGATAAAGTGAAGTCATTGGTGTGTCTTGTGTGGTAGACTTGTGTCCCTTACTTGATACATGTATGAATGTGAATATGAGATGTCTTGACTTAGGATGCTCAAGATTCTTAGTCTTGTATGTATGAATGACATGAGACCTTGAATGATGCTAAGAAGGTCCTTTATGTGGAACCTTCAACCTAGTGGTAAGGTTATGACCCTTGAAGTCGAAAGTCGTATTGGTATCCTTATTGTATGAATGGTGGACTTAAGGTTGGTTAGATGGAATGACATGATATAATCCTTAGGAAATTCATTAAGCTATCCTCTTCGCCATTGAAAGACATCCCTAGGGGACCTCTTTGGTAGGGTGAATGTGAATGGGTTATGAACTAGATATGGAACCCTTCGTATGATCCTTTAATGTAAATTACTCTATGAGAACAAAGGCTAACACCGAGTGAGTATGGTAAGGGAAGTACCTATAGTTAATAATGAGGATAGATTGCAAAGAAACCCTTCATATTACTTAACCATGTGCCTACATGGGATGTGTCCAAGCTCTACCATTGGCAAGTAGAACACCATCCATCGGAGTAGGTTACAACTCCGGATTCCTTGTTTAGCTACCATGGTCTATGTCGGTTATTGTCTATTCTCATTATATGGGATACCTACTAGTATTTGAGAAGTTTTTTGAAGTTTAGGTGGTGTCATGGGACGCTATCTAGACATTGCACAATAGGCTTTGAAGATGTTAGTGAGAGTCCCTTGGTCTTCTCCAAGACCATTACTTGAATGTCCTTTATGTGATGAAATTCTCTTAAATGAACTAATGAATGTAATGACTTAAGTTAGAAAGCATGTTAAATGAATAAGTACTTATCTACAGTAGTTAAGGGTTGTCTAGTTAAGGTGTGAAGGTGGCATAGGAATGGTTACTTCATATTTTACGTAGATAAGTCTTAAGAATGACTCTAGTTAAAAATGTTGGTTGATTAAGTAGGCATGATCCAAACTTAGGTAGTCTCAAGGATTACTTAGGTAGTCTTTAAGAGGTCAAGTATGGAAATTCTCTTTTTGATTTACTTGAGTAAGTCTTTTGATAACCTTTGGAAAGGAGAATGTCATATTACATGTATGTTGTTGTATTAAGTGAGAATGATCTTAACCTAGGTAATCTAAAGGATCACTTAAGTGTGTGTGAAAGGATTGTATGGGCGGTCGCTTCACAACTCACTCAAATGAACCTTAGAATCACCTTTGGTAGGCGGATCTCACGTTCATGAGTTTGGTGTACTGTAAGTGTGTGTGTGTCTCATTATAGGTGGTCTTAAGGATCATTTAGGTGTGCCTGGAGAGGGTGTATGGGTGGTCTCTATTTGTCTTTCTTAAGTGAGTCTTAGGATAGCTTTTAGTGAGAAGATGACATGCTAGAAAGTGTTCAATGTGAAGTGGAATAACTTCACTGTGTAACAGTGATGTGGATTACTGTAAAGTTTTCCTAAAAATGTGATAAATTGTTTAAGTGTTATCCTATGTGTTTATAAGGTGTTAAATGTTGTTCTTATGCTTATAATATGATATTTTAATCAAAAAGAGCATATTTCCATTAAACGTCCGTTATCATTATTTTTACGCATTAAGCCATACTTAGTACATGTGTTTGTACTAATTCCATATCTTTATCTATCTCTAATGTCATTCATAGGTGAAGGTGCTATTGGAAGCGTAGCTTGGAATATAGGATCGTTCAAGCAAGTTGAAGTATCTCCTCATTTGACTTGAGGGCATAGATGTCTTTGATTTCTTTTATTGAAGTATTGTAATAAACATATAGTACTATATTTCGATTTTATGGGTCGCGTCCCAAGTATTCGTGAGTCTAAGATTTGATGATATGAGACTTAGTATTTCCTTTGATTTTATATGAAAGATATTTTGAAAAACTATTAGAATGTTTGTGAAAAGTTTTAATTTCTCACTACTTTTTATATATGTATATGCGATGAATGATGCGAAAGGGCTTGTATGAGACCTCCGAGAGGTCAAGTATGTAGGTTTCACTCCGAGTGTGCCATATCTTCTAGGATATGTTCTCGGGATGTGACAGATGGACCATAAAACTACCATTTGGAGAATCTTCCAATCTAACACCCAAACGAGCCAACCTATGAACATATTTCACTAGGTCTTTCTTGGCTTCTTCTACATGATACATACTACTCATGGTCATACGACTTAGAGCATCCGCAACCACATTGTATTTGTCGGGGTGGTAGAGAACAATGTCGTAATCTTGTAACAATTCCATCCACCTTCTTTGTCGGAGATTCAACTCCTTTTGAGTAAACACATTTTGAAGACTCTTGTGGTCGGTATACACATCAACGTGGACACCATACAAATAATGCCTCCGTATCTTCAAGGAAAATACCACGACAGCTAACTCAAGATCATGAGTTGGATAATTTTTCTCATGCACCTTAAGTTGTCTAGAAGCTAATTCTACTACCTTCCCATGTTGCATAAGCACACACCCCAAGCCCACTCGGGATGCATCAAAATATACAACAAAGCCCTTGGTACCCTCTGGTAGAGTCAATACCGGAGCAGAGGTAAGCCTCTCTTTCAAGATTTGGAAGATTCTTTCACATGCCTCCGACCATTCAAATTTCATACTCTTTTGGGTCAAGGTAGTCAAAGGAGAAGCAATGGACGCAAAACCATCCACAAACCTCCAATAGTATCCCTCTAGACCCAAGAAACTCCTAATGTCGGTTGGAGTTAATGGCCTGGGCCAATTTTTCACCGCCTCAGTTTTACTTGGATCAACCTCAACTCCCTCACTAGAGATGATATGACCAAGAAACGGCACCGATCTCAACCAATACTCACATTATCTATACTTGGCAAATAGTTGGTGTTCCTTAATCACTTGTAACACCACCCTTAAATGATCCATGTGCTCACCCACATTTTTCAAATATACCAAGATGTCTTCAATGAAGACAATGACAAATTAATTTAGGTAACTTTGAAACACCGTATTCATTAGGTCCATAAATGTCGTCGGGGCATTAGTGAGACCAATGGACATTAGTAGGAACTCATAGTGACCATATCTAGTTCAAAATGCCATTTTTGGTATATCCTCACCTCTCATTCTAAGTTGGTTATACCCCGATCTCAAGTCATTCTTATAAAAGTAACTTGCCCCTTGGAGTTGATCAAACAAGTCGTCAATCCGAGGGAGAGGATACTTGTTCTTAATAGTGACTTTATTGAGTTAGCGATAATCAATGCACATTCTAAGGGACTCAGCCTTCTTCTTCACAAACAATACCAGAGCACCCCATGGAGAAATACTAGGTCTAATGAAGCCTTTGTCTAGTAGGTCCTTTAATTGAGCTTTCAACTCTTTTAATTCGGCCGGATCCATCCGATAAGGAAGAATTGAAATGGGGATGGTATCCGGAAGCAAGTCAATACCAAAATCAATTTTTCATTCGGGAGGGATTCCGAGAAGATCATTAGGAAAGACCTCCGGAAATTCCCTCACTACGGGGAACGACTCAGTGGGAGGATTTTCAGAGTCAGAATCTTTGACTCTTTCAATATGGTATAAACACCCTTTTGAGATCATTTTACAAGCCTTAATACAAGAGATGATACAACCTCTAGGAATAGAATTACCCCCTTCCACTCTAAGACAGATTCATTTGGAAAATTGAACTTAACAACTCTTGTTCTACAATCAATGGAAGCAAAGGAATTATGCAAACAATACATTCCCAAAATGACATCAAAATCAACCATATCAAGTTCTACTAATTAAACATGAGTAACTCTATTGGGCAACATTATATGACAATTTCTATATACCCTCTTTTCAACCACCGACTCACCCACCGGGGTGGACACCATAAAAGGCTTATTCAAGATATCGGGCAAAATATCAAACTTTCTGATATCAAGGGGGTAACAAAATATAATATAGCACTCGGATCAAGTAAAGCATAGACATCAATAGAGAAGACTTGTAACATACCGGTTAACACATCGGGAGAACGCTCTTGTTCACCCCTAGACCGAAATGCATAAAGTGATTCTTCTTTGGAGGATCCACATTAGAACCACCATCTTGAGCTTTCCTGCTACCTTTGTCTTGACCCTTCACATTAGGTCAATCCCTAACCTTGTGGCCACTTTTGCCACACCCAAAGCAATTGTCCGTCCTAACAAGGCAATCACCAGAATGCTTCTTACACACTTTCCACAAGTTGGCTTCTTGCTTGGTCAACTAGTACCTCTTCCGTTTTTAGACTTAGGGTTTGACACCCTATCCTCACGAGCCTTGGGAAATTTGGAAGGAACTTGATTAGAAAAACCTCTTCTTGAACCTAGGCTTGTCTTGGATATCAAGCCTACCCTTAGAATAACCACCATCATAAGACTTGGCCTTCATGGACTCCCTACTCTTTCTCATTTGCCTACTCTCTTCCTCTTCTTGAGAATGAACCATGAGACAAGAAATATTCATATTATCATGAGGCATAGCCGAACGACATTCTTCAACCAAGTCTTCGGACACCCCCGTAAGGAAATGACTCATCTCATCCCTTCGGTTTGACACCAAGGATGGAGCATAATTGGACAATTTAGTGAATTTCAAGGAATAGCCAAGTACACTCATATCTCCTTGACGAAGGTTGATGAATTCTTCCACCTTAGATTCCCTCAACTCTCTTGGAAAGAACCGATCAAGGCCACATCTTTGAGTTGATAGCCGCCAACTCGACCTTCTCAATTGAGGTCACTCCCATAGCATAGAGAATATTATAGACCTCATCGAGGAAATCTTGAGGGTCTTCATTCGATTTTGAACTGAAGAATATAGGTGAGTTCATCCTAGTAAAGTCTCTCAAATGATAGGCCATAGTGCTAGCTAGTTGAGGCACTCGGGGTTCAACATCCCTATTCACTTGGGTCGTCATGGCTTGGACTTAAGAAGTGACGGCATTGGCTTGAGAGGTCATGGCTTGGACAAATTAAGAAAACCCGCCCTTATATCTCCATCCGTCATATGTGGAGGAACAACCAAAACTTGATCACCCATAGAAACTTCTTCAAGTTGAGGCACTTGGTTGTCTTGTGGAGAAGCTTGGTTGTCATTAGCTCCTACATTAGCAATGCCTTCTTCATCACTTCTTGTCTCTTCCCTTCGAGTATTCATACCTATAACCACGATACAAGGTTTAGGTGAAAGCACAGAATAAGACTCTAGAGCCACGACATAGGAATACAAAGAGATGAGAGTTTCTAAGCATCACATAGTCTCTCATTCATAAGTATGGCGTGCTTCACAATTATGAATAAGAATATACATAGACGTGGTTTAATGAGACGTTGTTTCTAGGGATATTCAACCTCATGCTCTGATATCAAGTTTGTCACATCTGAGAAGTACCCCCTAGACGTAACTAGTGTCGTCCTCCTCGGAGAGGACTAGGACTAGCCTCTTAGCATTCATCATTACCTTCATAGGTTAAAAATGCAAAAAATTTAAAACATTTCATCTACAATTACTTCATGAGGTTTACTTAGACCTCTTGCTTACACATAACATATTCATATCGAGCATACATAAACCCTTCGTATAAGAAGATTACATAGTCTTCTACTTTTATGGCACACAACATAGTCTTAAAAATGATGTCTCATATTAAACCATCTAAACGGAGTCAAATCGACATGGGCATACGCCCTTACACAATGTAGAAATGCCACTTATGGCTTACAACAATATCTTGAAACAACATGATGAAAGGATTGTCTTTAGACTATAACAAAGAACCAAAGCTAGTGTAATAACAAGGCATCATCCTCAGACTTGAGGACATACCCACTTGGAGAATGATTCCAAGCCTTCCCTGCAAATGGTCACGAACCCTTCAACGACCGGAACCTAAAATATTTGGGACAAAGGGAGAAATGGGGTTAGCACATCACTTGTACTAAGTATGGACCATATGCACACAAAACATAGAAATCATGCTAAAAGGGGATATTTGATAAAAGCATGCCAAGATACTTTGAAAAGCCTTATGCATATTCAAGAACCAACACAAGTCAATAAGCACATATTCTTTAAGTCAAGACCATTTACATCACAAGACCAACAATACCAAGTCTAGTCAAGTCAACATGCATATCAACATAATTGAGCACATAATCAAGACAACTATATCATCAAGTCATAATATCACAAGCATGTATAAGAGTTCATAGCATCATAACCTAAGCAAGACTATCACTAAGCCATCCCCATTAAGTTCACTAGTGCAATGGCTAAGAAAGGCCCCATAACCTCACTCAACCAAGTAAACCCAACAAAAACTATAAGCAATGCCCAACTTTACATACTATATCATTTAAGAGTAGACATCATCATACTTTAGCAATAGAAACCAACCACATGTTCATAAGTGAAACCAATATCACATAGTGTCATCAACATGTAAGATCATCCTATACATATCATTTACATTTATAAGCATATACATTCATAAGAACATCCTTCTAAGACTTCATTCAAGGTTAACTAGTGCAATGTATAGGTAGAGTCCCATACCCCTACCTAGACTAAGCTAAACCCCTAGGGTTATCCTAGTTAGAGTTCATTCATTACTTCATTTTTACCTTTGGGAACATCTTGCGTTAATCGACATAGACCACATGAAATAATGTGGGATCCAGTGACATTGAACCCTACACCGAAAGAAGGAGGACTACTTGCAAGGTAGTACAAAAACATGAACTTAGCATCTATGTGGATCAAGTAGCTAGTATTCCTATGGAGGCAATATAGTTCAAGAACTAGGAGATGTAGTTTGGAACCTCTTTATGGTACATGCATTATAGTCTCCAATCTCATGAGTACATTAGTGACCTCCTTCCCTATGTGGGAAGGGACACTCCTCACTTCTAGTTCACTCGGTGCTAAGCTAGAGTCCCTTTTGAAATGTCTTTCATTAATAGTCATAACTTAGTTTAGGTCATAGGGTCTACCCCTTATATAGTCATCATCATAGCACAATAGGAGTTGCATGAGTATTGTTCATTCATTACAATTCACACATGTGAGGATAGCACATTTACATAATCATATTATCACAAGGCACATAGGCAAATTTATCACCACCCTTATGTAATTACATCCTAACCAACAACTCACAAGCCATAATTCAAGACATTTCAAATCAACATCATACCAACCCTAATCAATCTCATCATAAGTTAAACTTCAATATAACTTCATTACTTAACACAAGCAATCATAATTGAAGTAAAGGGTTGAGATCACAATACTTACCAAATCTCCTTCACAAGCCATCATCCAAGGTTTTACCATCAACCATACAATTCAACCCAACAATGGGTGTAATAACATCATTCAATAGTAATTAATACAATAACTAGGTCAATAGCATCAGCAGTATCCCAATTAACTTCAATTCATAACCTAGGGTTAGAGGGAAAGGGCTCATCCTGTATTCTTCAGGAAATAGATTCAATCCCAACAATACATTACCATAGGCAGTCCATGAACGAATTAGAATAGATAAAACAAACCTAACAATCAATACATTCTTCAATTCCCATCAAATTATAAGCAAGATCTAAGACATAAGGAAATTAGGGAAAGGGACATGATCGACATGAAATTCCCCCAATTAGTATAGATTACTCAGAAGTATACACTTAATTAGTCATAAGAAATCACAATTAATCATAATCAATCATCAATTTCAAATTTAAAAGAAAACCCATTAGAAGAGAAAAACCCTTGGAATTGGGTGATTTAGAAATCAACTTTGAAAGGATATCTTGGGGAAAGGAATCCCAAGAGTGAAGAACCCATACCTTAATGAATCTAAATCCACAAAATTTGAGAAGAGAAGTTGAGAACTTGGTCTTCTTCTCCAAGCTTCCTTGATCCTTCAACGGAGGATTAATAGAGAGAGATGAGAGCTTTGGATTTTGTTTTGGGAATTTAATTTAGGTGAGTGAAAAATGACTTAAAATTGACCCTTATTCAATATATAGTCACCCCCTAAATTACCCAAATACCCCTCACTTAATTAGGTCTTTTTGTGAAGTCAAAATGCTTAAAATAACAATTTCAACGACAATCTAGGAAGGTGGTTTGTGTGTTGGTTCGCGGGGTAGATTTCATATTTTCATTTTTAAAATACGGTTTTGACGGCAGTGGAATTCGTGGAGTGAACGCGTCAACGAGGCGAAATTTTTCCCACCCAACGTGTCCAGTTGTACGTTGCAAAACAGTGACCTTCAATTCTAGGAGCTGTCGTGAGCTGCTTTGGCAGCTTTCCTCACCAAGGTTTGGGTCCTCTTTCCGGACCCTATCGGGGGCGGCCCTTGGGGAGTTTTTACTGGAATGTTTGGACCCTTTGTTGTACTACATTATACCTATTTAATTGTCCTTTTAATGTTTTAAGACTTTCATATGACCTCCAATCCTTCACCAACATTAGGGACGTCAACTAAAAGTTTTTCAATTTAGCTAGTTTACACGACGTCATGAAACGTTTCTTGACAACTTGACTCTAAAAACTTTCTTCCTAATGGTTAAATAAAAAATTTTTTAACAGGCTTAGATAACAGTGTTCTAAGGTTTTTTTAGTTTCATTTCATGTGGAGGTTCTAGATTTTATGTCATGGACTTTCGGAAGTGTTACCTATTTATGGAAGTGGGTTTTGGTTTGGCTTTTTATCTAGATCATGTTAGAGTTGATTTCTTATCGTTGTCTTTTGGGGTTGCTACTGCCTATATATGCTTTAAACTGAATGTTGTATTGGTGTAACATGATGAAAGGTGGTGAAGGAATTGGGTGAATGTAATTTTTCTCTAATCTTGTAATAGTTTCATTGAAATGAAATTCTTGAGTGGTATGGTCCCACACCTTTAGTGGCGGTGTTTTACACTTGAAGTATATAACTGGAATATGTATTTATAATGTGTATTGTGAAGTATGGTCCTAAAGGCTTCTTAATATGTGAAGTAAAGTAACAAATGATGATGTTCATATGTTGGTATGCTTTATGAAGCTTGAAATTGTATGTCTTGTAAAAGATGATGTTTTAAAAGGAAATATGTGGATATGTGAAACATGCTAGTGGTGTGAAAAATGAAACATGATGAATGAAGTGTAAGCATGTTTTAGACTTCAATGTGTTATTTGAAAATGATGATTATGTGAAAGGTGTGCTTCACAATGAACTCACACACACCTTGAAGACTTAATGAAGTTATTGAAATGTGAAGGGGTTGTAGGCTGGACACGTCTTCGTGAGTAAGATGAAGTTCTAGACCGCATTCCCTACTCTCCTAGAAAGAGACTCTAGTAAATGGAAAGGAAAGAAGGCAGAAAAAAAGTTTGCGGTGCAATACTCTTTCGTGAGTTGAGATGAAGTGTTTTAGTGTACAACCTCTCATGTTCATTTCCCAAGATTGCTTTTTCTATTTCTAAGATTAGGCCGGTTTCACAGAATTCGGTCCCCTTGGATCCCTCTCGCCCCATCGGATGGACTATATATCCCTTTCTTCTCTCAAACATACTCTGTGTAACAATCAATCCCCACCGGAGTCTTTTCAAAATTCATTAACTAATAGGTTAAGGATAACTATTGGAGCACGGCGATTGATGATACTCGGAGTCCACATAGTTCGTGATACGGGAACTCCCATTCAATCCTATAGAACCTAATCATCTGTCGAATAGTCTTTATGAGAGGACATCACTAGATGTGGAGGAGTTTAGCTTAACTAAGCCTTATATCGTCAACCCAAGCAAGCTGAGATGTAATAGCCAACGCGCAAGAGTATGGATCTTCACTACCTTTCGTCTGCAATAGACTCTAGAAGTGCTATTCGTAGGTTATGAGTTAAGGTGAGATGAATGCGCTCTCTATGTAGCAACGCTTAGACTCTATTCCCCAACATCGCAGTTTATGTCACGAGAGCAATACAGAATTGCGCCCCATTTTCTTAAAGAATCTCCTTCATCACCTCTCAAAATATATATAAGCATTCACTATATATTATTAGCGTAAGTGAGGGTTAGTGTGAGTAGCAAGTAGTGAGCTACACCCTTCCAACACTCAATGTTAATCATTACTAACTAGAAATTAGACATATTGCGAGAGTCAAACATGCTCTCAGACGGCTTGCATGCTCATACATTGTGTTGGCGAGTATCCACATCTCATAGCATGTCGTGTCTCACATGATCCGACGAGTTTATTACTTTTCAAGACATGCATCGCTTCCTCTACAACGCACACATACGAATCTAGCAATTTCATACAAGCTTCCATACGGCTAACTAGAAGCATCAATTCTCAGTATTGATACTTAGCTATCCAAATAAATTCAACACACATAAGTAAATGACGTGAACGACACTAACGTCTACAATTACCATACAATGGAGCTGTAATACTTAGGATAGGTGAGTGGTAAGTGGTCATGATACTTATCAGTAATACACATGCCAAACTAAAGAGTCGGGAACCAGATCAGCACTCAAGATCAATTTCAATGAAAACTATACAAGATAGAAGAAATCTATCACTTTCCGAGCCAGGATCGCACGCTTCTCTCATCGAGCTTTTCATCGGTGGTTTAACACTCTCAGAAATACATAACAATATGATAGATGAGAAATGGGGTCAATATATAAATGTGAGGCTCGTAGCTATAACCAAAAATACAACATAGTAAAAACTCAAACTGCTTTAATATACAGTGATCCTTAGAGGATACCTAATAGCGACATCTCAAAGCCCCAAATGTCATTACGATTATGGCGTAACAGAGCTCCGACAAGATCAGTCTCGATGTCGATGATAAGTTATATTATGTAATATGCGAACTCTGAACAATGATTGATAGGTTCTAAACTTGATATAGGACTATGAGTTATTCTAGCTAAAAAATTTTTTAATATTAAAATAGAGGGGTGATATTCACACTGAGGATAGCGATGAAGAGAGTGTGTGGCAAAGAAACGTTCAAGTAGATACAGGTTATCAAGAGTGACATAAAGCTATGCTAAATCTTGATCTCTACACGATTTAGTCACACTCTATTTTTGTTTTGGTAATGACTGTGATTAGTTGGGGCATGGTGGGGCAACGGATGAATGACAGTATTATAATATGTGAAATAAGTTACAACTAATAACACCTATTAATAGGTGATTAGATATAATGTAGTTATCATACTCTAGGGTTGTCCAAACCATTCTAGGTATAGAACATAGTCTGAAGGGGAACCTTGTTACCGCCGCTGAGCAAAGATGCCTGGAAAGAAGGCTTCATAATCCCGGTATGTTCTTCTTGTAGGATCTTTTATCTTCGGTTGTTATTTGAAGAATATTGTATGTGTCTATGTTTTTTCATGTTTGGTTCGCGGATTACACCAGGGTAACTTGCACGAAGCATCTTCAGCTCCAACTGCAGCCCTAGCAATTGAAAAGGTCACTCTAGTGAGTAGGGCAAACAATCACGAAGGCAACACCTGACACCAGTGTTGGTGAGAATAGATTTAATGGGCCAGTTCTGAGGTAAGTAACGCAGTTATCATAGCATCGCTCCTGCAACATCATTTCGCCCTGCTAGTTCAAAGTCTGCAGAAAACTTTGAAATCAGAAAGGATTCAATAAAATGAATATACGAGTGTGTAAAATTAGCGTCGTAACAGCACTCTGCCCCTTCCTAGAATTTCGTTTGGAGAAATATGTATTTAAGCAAATTTTTGGACTTGTGGCAAAAAAAGAATAGACCTACTATTAACGTGTTAGAGGGGTATCTTGGGTTGAACTTAAATAGGTGGTTGAACATTATATTGATCTTCACATTAAGGGTGTCAATGTTTTTAAGTGGTCATACTTTTTCATACCTCTCACACTCTAAATTCAAAAATTCCTCCGAAAAGCAGTATAAACTTCACAAAATGTCACAATGCTCTGCGCTCCTATTGATAACGCTCTCTGAGTTTTCTTGGAAGGATAAACGTAGCTATGAAGAGAAGAAGGATACGCTAGTTTTCTCTCTATAACTGTCCTCTCACTGATATATTTTTGTGATTGTAGCATTATATCTTTAATGACTAATAGGCTTTATTTAACAAATGTTTTTGAATTCTTTTCGCAATGAGAATTATTATCAAACGATATGCTATTCTAAATTCACCTCATTTTCATCAGATTTTTCTACACTTCTGCTTATATGGAGGGTTTATCATTCTCGGTTTGTGACATTTTTTGAGAGGGACATGAGCTGTGTAATAAGTTATATTTGATGAGATTTCGCGCTATAGATAAGTACAATTGTTGGTGAAGAACTGTCTGTTAGATAACTATATTTAACGAATTATGTTGTGGGGAGGTGATTACTACATACTGATTTATGATGGAATCACTTTTTACGCTTATTTATTAGCGATCTTTAGCTTTGGCTTCTTTTCTAGCTTTTGGATCTCATAGTTTGGAAACTGCCATCTATTGGTATTGGGATTAGGTTAGTGGAATTTATTATTCTAATTTTTAAACTTGCGGTATTTCTCGACTGTCACATAGGTGATAATAGGGATGTGATTAGGTGATTTAAATAAGAAATTATTTTGAAATTAAAGATTCGAGGTTGGTTAATCTTTTTTCCTATCATAGATCTCGCAGGAGGTTAGGCTGATATTTGGGAAATTTCTTGGGATCCCGTGAGATGAGTGTCTAAATTAGACTTTCAAATTTAGTTATTGTCTTATAATTTATAAACTAAACGAATATATTTTATTAGATCTAACTATCTAATTGTTGGTTTTGGGTGAAAAGTTGTGTAATTATATAGATCTGGAGAGATAATGTATTGTAAAACAACATTATGGGTTGATTGATTTTTGTAGTAGGGTACATTGGTAATTTGTGCATTTCACTATATTAGCCATGTCAGTTGTTTGGAAATGATACTTCTCTGGATTGAATCTGGCGTAGAAGTAAGTATTGTATTGTGACAGACTATCAGGAGAGTAGTTTGGGATATATGACCATTTAGATAATTAAGTGGTGTAATTGGGCTGGTTTTTTTGTGATCAGAGTGATCAGTTTTTGTTAGAATATTTTGACAAGAATTGGTTAACACACCAAATGTGAATTCTCAAAACTTGTGTCATACATTGCCTAATTTCAACTTCCTCTTGTCACTAGTAAAACTTGCTTCTGGAGTCCGGGCACTGGCCTAACGGATGACACTCATCGTTTACCATCTCGGAATATTTCATAATAACTAAATATGAAATGAGATAATTACAAAATAGAGATGAATCAAGATAGATGAGAGTGAGGAGTGAGACTTAAGAAAATAGTAGAGAGAGGATAGGTAGAACTCATATATATCACAAAATCGATTAGCGGTTAGAGGAGGTGCCTGAACTGAAGGTACAATACTGGACATGTATTTACGAATGTTAGTGAGATAAAAAATTAACTCTATTTGAGGCTATGACAACGGTGAATTTACCAGATAAAATAAGACAGTCAAGATGCGCCAAAATCTACTCGAAATTGTCTCCTATTAGATCCTTCTCAATAGGTTTACCTAATTACGTTCTGCGCTCTCCAAAGTGATGGAACATACCACTCAGCACGATACTTGTACCACTCCATGAGAATAGGCTACAGCTTCTACTGGAACCACTGCTTTTTTTATCAGATATATCTACCTCACCTACTAAGTATCATGACTTCGCACGCTTCTCATCTACTCTGCTCTATTCGGATGTTCTACAGATGGAGTGTTGATCACATTTTGATCACCTGTCGAGATTACCATTCTAAATGGAATCTATTTCACATCGTGGTCCTCCATTTCTGATCTTCCAATCACTCAAGCAAAGAATAGTCCGCGCCGCCAGTGAGGGAAATCAAATGAGTAAATTGGTGACTTCACACTCTAAAAAAACTCAGAGCACAGGAGATAAGACTTAGGAGGGGATTATACTGGCACAAATTCAACAGGTCCTCAGGTAAGCGAGCTAATGAGATCTGACACGTATCCTAATACCAAATTATTAGACCAACGATGTGAAGTATATGCCTTAAAGAGATCGTACCACGTCTTCACATATAGATAAGGTCAGTAGGAGGCTACTACCTAATATTAGATGGTATTATTGCTTTCAATTAAGGTCTGACTCGTGAACTAGAAATTGAATAATAACGCACATTTGAGAGTCTAGTTTATATTGGATCGCCACTGAGAGGGAAAACTCTCTATCGATAATAGATAATGATATAATCGACTATGTGGCATTATATAATTGGCTGCTTGCACCAAGATCTACTATATGAAATATAGATTGGCCTTATGCAGAGTATGTTTGCAAATCTGAAACGCCGCATGGTAACAAAGGTAATGATAACGTAAGTACCCAATATTCCACCTTATTGGGACAATATGCATAATGAGTTATTTTTCATTCTGCATAGAGGGACTACTGTTAAAGGAGCATAATTGCTACTAGCGCGAGTGTTTTATGTAAATCTGTATCAAATTCTCAGGAATCTCATGGGCCTCTTTACTTTCGTCTAGCCGGTTTACTTGAAAGATTTATGAAGTGTAGTGTTATGAGATACGGTGTGGCCTCATTATCTCTAAGCCCATTGCACACCCACCTCAATGTTGAACTTCCTAACATCAGGAGCATGCGACCGGATTTACTATGGTGAGAAGATACTTTGCTTGCTTTACGGTATCATAACTAAGATGACATAATGAACTTTAAATCACACATTACGCGGTTATTGTTTTGGAAAACTTACTTTTACTGAACATCTCATCTGAATGATCTAACAGAGCTTGCTTCAAGATTAACTGTGCTGAAGATTAATGTGGTAGTGGTCTCAGAGTCAATAGGGAACACACTTATTTGAATGGGTTATCTTTCACTTCCTTCTCAGTTGCATTCTTGGATATTCGTTAGTGCGTCTGATTCGAGAACTTGTAACACTCCGAAAGTCTAATGAACGTGTTCTAGAGCTAACATGAGTGTATAAAAGGTTATGTGCACTGTTTTAAGGTCATTTTTAATGTATAATAAGTCATGTTAGGAACATTTTAGACATCAAAAAGTCAAAGAACGTCCATGATGGTCCCGCAAACTACGTTCACATGAGGTGGCTTAGTGTGCCTTAGCCTAATTTAACTAAAGTTTTAGGAAGTCGAAAAATGATGATTTGGTGGTACAGGTGTCTAACACATCTTAGAGTTAGTTTATAAAGTCGAAAGCATCTGGGGTAATCCCCAGGACCAACAAAAGGTCCTTGAAGAGGACCTTGCAATTTGGAACAAAAGCTGCCAAAGGCAGTGTCCAAGACGGTTGCACGACGGCTCGTGGGTCCAGTCGACCGGGGCGTCGATGGCCACCGTCGATGGTCACTTAGCCAATTTATAGAATGACCTGTTTTGGACAGTCTCTAACCAAAACGACGGACACAACAGGACGGTTGGTCCCTTGGCCATCATTTGCAGACGGGCCGTCTGTCGAGGTCTCGTCTGTGAGCTCAGTTCTGAATTTTCTGCCGTTTTAAGTTAGACTAATTATTAATTAGGTGGTTAGGTAATTAGTTCGGATTAAGGGAGGTCTAATTAGTTGGTTTAATGACTATATAAATACCCTAACCAAATTAAACTAACCTAAGTCCTCATAATTCCCAAAAACCAAATTGCTTCTTCCTTCTCTCTTTCTTTCTCTCTACCAAATAAGGAAGAACCGCCATATAAGACCAAGGTCAAGGTTCTATGGGCTGATAAAGGTAAGTTTATCCATCAAACTCATCAATTACATAGGTATGTGGATCCTTTCAACCTTTGGGAATCTCTGTACTAGACTTGGTATTTCGTCGGTCACTTCGTGATTCACAAAGTGGGTCTTGATCTTACAAGACAATATGTGGCTTAATGACAGTTGTTGGGTTTGTTTTTCTTTGAAATCTAAAATAAAACTATATAAGGCTTTTTCCTGACAGTATCAATTTGTGCCGAATGTGGGCTTGCCCTTTTAACTTCCCAAATTAATTCCAACCATTTTATCGCAGCAATATTGTGTTCATACTGTTTTTGTGTGCTTCCAATGATCTGAGATTCGATAAACTTATGTAAACATATTATTGAAGTGATTGTGCTTAACTTTGCGCATTCTCATCTATGTGATGTACCGAATAATAATTCTAATGTAAGGTTTCCGAGTGTCATGTTGAGAAAGGGTTCGTTACGATCCATTTGTCTATGGATAGGCGTTGCGAATCATTTCTGCCAAGTGGGTATGTCCTTCAAGTCTGAGGATATCGTCCTGTATGATTATTGTACGTACCTACGCTTTGGTTCTTGTGTTATCGTACCATGAATAACAATCCTTTTTCCTCCATCAACTCCGTAGGTGTGTGATCTAATGAGAGATTATGTAAGTGGTAAGGTCCAGTATATGGTACAACATTGATCTATAGAGTTAAGTAATGTGAGAGGGCGTATGCCATGTCCGATTTGACCTCCGTTAGATGGTTTAATATGAGACATCATGTTTTTAAGACTATGTTGTGTGGACATAAAAAAAAGTGAAGACTATTAAATCTTCTTCATACGAAGGTTTTATGTATGCTCGATATGAATATGTTATTGTGTAAGCATGAGGTCTAAGTAACCTCAGAAGTAATTGTAGATGAAATGTTTTTAAACATGTTTTTGCATTTTTAACGCTATGAGGATCATTAATGAAATGAATGCAAGAAGGGCCTAGTCTAGTCCCTCCGAGGAGGACCGACACCCTTAAGTTACGTCTAGGGGGTACTTCTCAGATGTGACAAACTTGATATCAGAGCCCATGAGGTTGAATATCCCCTAGAAACAACGTCTTCAATTAAAACCACGTCTATGTATATTCTTATTCATAATTGTGAAGGCACGCCCATACTTATGATGAGAGACTATGTGATGCTTAGAAAACTCTCATCTCTGTATTCCTATGATCATGGCTCTCAGGAAGTCTTATTTCCTGTGCTTTCACCTAACCTTTGTATCGTGGTTAAGGTATGAATTACGCGAAGGGAAGCGGCAAGAAGGGATGAAGAAGGCA
>JAJJBR010000106.1:0-10736 GCA_022817965.1 Solanum lycopersicoides | reverse complement strand
TATATATATATATATATATATACTCAAAAAAATCGATGTACTCTATATAACGGAAGTTATAGCAAGAAATTAAAGCATATGTCATAGTTTTGCATTCTCCAATTTTAGAATATCACATTTCGAATATAAAAATCATACTATATATTGTAGCTAGAATTGTGTGATTATAATATATATAATATTGACTATTAAATTTGCAATTATGTTTCACTTCTCAATTTGTCTATTTCAGTTCAATTTGAATCAATCATGTTTTAATATTAGGTTTGTAAAATTGTCTTAATTTTTTGAGGTGTCTTCTTGGACATTCAAGTTCAAATTAATTAAATTATCAAATAATTAAATTTTAAAAGACATTATCTTAACTTTAGACGTTTTTTAAATTTAACATACTAACATTCACTACAATATTGATGATTTAAGCCTATTTTTTTAATTAAAAGTAATATAAAATATTATGTAAGTAAAAGTGATACTCTAAATGGTATATATACTCAATCAAATAAAGTTTCAGTTCTAATTTTAAATGTCTACTACTAGAAGAATTGTAACTACTTCTGCTACAATTACTAAATTGAAAAAGTTTTCCAAACTATAATTCATACGAATTATTACAATAAAAAATATTATATCACTAATTGATAAAAAAAAATAGTTATCGAATTATAATTAATTATCATATATTTCAGTAATTTATGAAAATAAAATATATAAGAAAAAACATCCAAAAAATCCATTTTCAAAGTTTTATTGGAACTCTTACCCGTAAATGAAAACACAACAATTTATAACAATCAAAGAGTGTAAAAAATTATACTAAAGCAAACCACACAAGTGAGGAAATCCAAAGACATACCATGGTGTGAAATCAAAATAAATCGGAGATTGATGAAAATTTTAGTACTAGATTAGAATATAGTAAGCCGGTATACAATGATAGAATTTTTTTCTTTCTTTTGAGAATTCAAGAAAACCTAGCTAGACGTAGAAGCTACGCGATGAAAATTAGTGAAACTTTATAGTTTATATATATTATGATGTGTTGGTCAAAATATTTTTCTTAAAGCTAGTAGCCATAAATATTTTTCACTTAAAAGAAAATATCTATTTCTTTTGGCTATTCACTGTTAAGGTTGATATCTTGAAACAATCTAATATTTTTTTAGAAAAATAATAATTTTTATTTAATAAATAAAGAATTAATGTACTCTTTAATAGAAAATCAAAATCAAAAGGGTATATTTATTAAAAACTTTATTCCATTTTTATATTTTACCAAAACAGTCAATACAAAGTCTTGTAAGAAATTAATAACTCATAATTGCAAGTTTATCTAATTCATTCGTTTATTTTTACTTAAAAGAAAATGTCCCCTTCATCTAGCTATCTACCATTAAGACTGAAATTTTTGAAGCAATTTATTTTAAATATTATTTGACTTATATTTTACCAATATCTCAAAATTGAGAAATATATTTAACATTTATTGATGCAAGTTCATATACTAATCAAGGCATATTTTTGTAATTGAAAGTAATACAAAATATTATACAAGTGGAAATGATGAAGTTTTGATTCTATTTTTAAATATTTCCAAGTCTAGAATAATTTTGATAGATTGTGCAATCCAATTGAAAAAGTTTTCAAAACTAAAATTCATTTGACAAGTAAGAAAATTTTAAGATACATGTCATGGTGAAAATTCAGAATTATATTAGAATCTGATAGCGGATATGAAGCGATCGATAAAAGGTTTTTCTTTCTTCGAGAATTCAAGAAATCCTAACCAGTCTTTTTTATTGAAGAAAAGTAACATGATGTTGAAGCCAGGTGATGAAAATAAGGAAAATAGTATAGTTTATATATATGATGGGTTGGTCAAACGTTATAAATCAATGTGATTTCGTAGAAATCTAATATTTTTTAAGAAAAAATAATAAAAAAATGAATAAAACGAACACTTAAATGACTATTGAATTGACAATTGAAATCAAAAGACTATACTTATTAAAAACTTTATTCCACTTTTATATTTTATCACAACCGTCAACAATGAAATCTTGTAAAAATTCTAACTCATAATTGTAATTTTATCTAAATTTATACATATATATATATATATATATATATTATATATATTCACTTTAAAGAAAATGTCTATTTCAACTGGCTATTCACCATTAAGCCTGATATCTTGAAGCAATTTAATATATATTTTTGTTAAAAAGGGTAATTTTATTTAATAAAATAAAGAATTAATTTAATCTTTAATTGACAGCCGAAATCAAAAGGCTATATTTATTTAAAACATTATTCTATTTTTATATTTTAGAAAACAGTCAATAAAGAAGTCTTGTAAGAAATTATAATTCATAATTATGATTTTTATCTAATTTAATATACATTTATTAAAGGTAATTATAAATTGAGATTATATTATTCATCTAAGTATATTTGTACATAGTTGACCCGCAAGGGTATATGTGCATTATTTGTCAAACATAAGGGTATATGTATCCTCGTTAAATAATACTACAAATATTATACAAGTAAAAATGATATTCTAATTGGTATACTCAATCAAATCAAATGAAGTTCAATTCTATTTTTTAAATATTTCTATTACTAGAATAATTACAATGATTCGTGCAACAATTGATTCAATTGAAAAAAAAGTTTTCTAAACTATAATCCGTGCGAATTAACCAATATATAAGCATTTGTGGTGTTATGTAAGGCACAATAATTTTATATATGTCAATTCGTGTTTTACGAATTAGTATAGAAAATATTATATCGCTAATTAAAAAAAAATCTAATCATCAAATTATAATTAACTATCATGTAGTTTAATAATTTATGAAAATAAAAAAATGTAAGAAAAAATATTATATAAAATAAGATCTCCCTTTTCAATATTTTATTGGAAATCTTACTCGGTAAAATCACAACAAATTTGTAACAATAAAAAAGTGTTAAAAATTATTCTAAATCAAATCAGAAAAATGAGGAAATTCGAAGAGACATACTATGGTGAGAAATCTAAATCAACCGTAGATTGATGAAATCTTCAATACTAGATTAGAATCTAGTTAGCTGGTATGGAGTGATAGAAATCTTTTCTTTTTTGAGAATTCAAGTAATTCTAGTTTGACGTTAAAAGCTATGCGATAAAAATTAGGAAATTTTTATAGTATATATATATATATATATATATATATATATATATATATATATATATATATATATATGATGTGTTGGTCAAACTTATTAGTTTAAGCTAGTAACCATAAAAGTTTTCACTTCAGAGGAAATATCCATTTCACTTGACTATTCACCATTAAGATTGATATCATGGAAAATCTAATATATTTTTAGAAAAAAGACAATTCTATTTAATAAAATAAAGGCTTAATTGACTTTTTAATTGACAATCAAAATCAAAAGGCTATATTTATTAAAAAAATTATTTGATTTTTATGTTTTACCATAACAGTCAATACAAATCTTGTAAGAAATTAATAACTCATAATTGCAAGTTTATCTAATTTATTCATTTATTTTCACTTAAAAGAAAATGTTGCCTTCATCTAGCTATCCACAATTAATGATACTTTGAAGCAATTTAATATTCTTTTGAATAAAAAGTAATTTTATTTAATAAAATAAAGAATTAAATGACTTTTTAGCTAATAGTCATAAATGTTTTCACTTGAAAGAAAATATTCATTTCATTTGGTTATTCACATTAAGGCTAATTAATATCTTAAAACAATCTAATATTGTTTTTGGAAAAAAGATAATTTTAATTAATAAATCAAGACTTACTTGACTCTTTAATTGACCATCGAAATCAAAAGGCTATATTTATTAAAAACTTTATTCCATTTTTATATTTTATCAAAACAGTCAATACGAAATCTTATAAGAAATTAATAACTCATAATTACAAGTTTATCTAATTTATTCATTTATTTTCATTTAAAAGAAATGTCCCCTTCCTTTGGCTATCCACCATTATGGTTTATATCTAGAAGCAATTTAATATTCTTTTGGGCAAAAAAAAGTAATTTTGTTTAATGAAATAAAGAATTAAATGACTTTTTTTATTGACAATTGAAATCAAAAAGCTATATTTATTTAAAATATTATTCAACTATTATATTTTACCAATATCTCAAAACTAAGGAATATATGTGATCTTTATTGACGCAAGTTCATATACTAATTAAGACATATTTTTGTAATTAAAAGTAGGAAAAAGGGTCAAAAATACCCCTCAATCTTTTTTTATTGGTTGATTTTACCCCTGCCGTTAAAAGCAAGTTATTTTTACTCCTGCCGTCAATAAAGTTAACAAATATATCCTCTTTGGATGAAAACCCCCAAATCAATTAAAATTACCCAATTTTACTTAAATTACTCAATTTAACCCGACCCGACCCACTTAATAATATAACTCATTTCTTTTATTCAAATCTTTATTTTTCCCACCACAACCACCATCACCACCTAAGCCATCACCTTCTCCGAAATCTCCTTCACCACCACGGCAGGGATAAAGATAATTTGCTTTTAGGTTTATTCTAATTTCAAATAATTCTACCACTAGAATAATGTTTAGTTTGTGCAACAATTAATTCAATTAAAAAAGTTTCCACAACTGAAATCCATAAGACAAGTGACAAAAAACTAAGATACATATCATACTAGAAATTTAGAACTATATATATTAGACTCTAATAGTGGATATGAAGCGATTGATATAAGATTTTTTTTTAGAATTCAAAAAATCCTAATCAACCTTTTTTTGTTTAAGAAAATTAGTGTGACGATGAAGCTAGAATATTATAATTATATATATATGATGGGTTGATTAAATGTTATCAATATGATCTCAAAGCAATCTAATATTTTTTGGGGGAAAAATAAAATAATGACTAAAAAGACTCTTTAATTGACAATTGAAATGAAAATGCTATATTTATTAAAAACTTTATTCCACTTTTATATATTACCACAACAATCAATAACGAAGTCCGGTAAGAAATTATAACTCATAATTATTTGCAATTTTATCTAATTTATAATATATTTATTTTCACTTAAAAAGAAATATTCCTTTCATCTGGCTATCCACCATTAATTAAGGTTGATATCTTGAAACAATTTAATATTTTTTTTGTTAAAAGACAATTTTATTTAATAAAACAAAGAATTCAATGACTATTTAATCGACAACCAAAATAAATTTTTTATTTAAAACATTATTAGACTTTATATTTTACCAAAACAGTCAAGTAATGAAGTCTTGTAAGAAATTATAATTCATAATTTCAATTTTATCTAATTTAAAATACATTTATTAAGGGTAAATGTAAATTGTGATTGTTCATATACGTATATTCTACATAGGGTATATAAACTAAATATCACAAAATTACGGAATATTTGTTCCTTATTGACGCAAGCTCCATATACCAATTAAGACAAGGACAAATTTTAAGAGACTAAGCAAACATACGCTAGTTAATTAATTATTTAACATAACTATAATTTAAAGAAATTACTTTTCACCACGAACATATAACCATATTTATGTGGGCCACGTTCAAAATTTATATAATTCGGAATTTGTATAATTTAGTTTTTAATTGTATAAATCTAGATTTTATATATGCTTACTTAGCTTGACTATATATAATTATGAGGAAATTTCACAAATAGCCACTAAAATAAACTTAATTAGGCTCTATAACTATAGTTTTCTAATTACTAATCGTAGCTACATGTTTGACAGAGGAGAGAGGTGAGCGAGATCGAGAGAGAAAGTGAGAGGGTAGCGAGAGAGGGAAAGAGTGGAGAGAGGTGAATTGTATATGTATATATGTTGAATTCTATATGTATATCTGTTAGATAATTGTATATATGTAATTGGTATGCATATGCATTTAGAAATCTGGCAAGCGAGATTGAGAGAGGGAGGAGAGAGGCAAGCGGCCAGAGAGGATACAGAGTGGAGAGAGGCAAATTGTATTTGTATATTTATTATATAATTGTTTATGTATATGTATAATTTGTATTTGTATGATTTGTACTTGTATATGTATAAGAGAGGAACAAGGCTAGAGAGAGGAAAAGAGGAGAGACGTGCACGTAATTATAGCTAAAATTATGTTGTAAGTGGTAATTAATGAAAATAATAGTTATGTTAGCTAATTAACTAGTATATAGTTGTTTATCTGCGTAATTTTCTCTATAATTATCATGTTGATACATTTGATTTGTATAAGTTCTGAAAATATTCTAAATGTATAAATACATAATCTACATATACTTAGACTTTTATATATTGAAAAGTAAATTGTACAAATAAAATATTCATAGTAAACAAAAGTATATCTATGAAGGGTGATTAGACAAATTATCGCTAAGAAAACCTATTAAATTTAATATATTTTCTATGTATGAAATTTCATCATTGTTTAATGTTAATATGGGGTCTTCCACCCTCCAAAATAGAAATTCAAAATACTTAAATTATTTGTCAAACTAAATATTAATATCTTTTTGAAGAAAAATATTATTACTTCAATCACAATTTAATGTTCTTTATCAATTTTGAAGTGAATATATTGGACTAAATTGACTATTATATTTGACTAACTTTATGATAAATATATAAAAAAAATTTGGTCAAAGACTAAAAATGATAAGCACTCATTGAATTGGGTAATAAATTTGATTTTTCAAATACAGATCTAATTAACTTCTTGACAACTATTTAAATTCATTTTGTCATAGTAAAGTGATTATAAAAAGACATAATTCATGAATATGTCATTTAACTTGGCTTTAGTAGACAGTTATGCTCTTTAGCTTTAAATGTACATAAGTAAATACTTAAATTTGTATAAATTAGACAAGTAGACATACGCATCCTACGTAGCATAATACACGTAGGACGCCACATAGGATGCAAACTTGTCATGTCTAATGTCACGTAGGACGAATATGTCTATATTTCCGTTTTTTATTAGTTTAAATTCTACTTATACATACTCAAAATTGAAGGATATAAATGTAAGCTAAAATCAAATTAAAAAGCATATTTATGTATTATGTCTTATAAAAATTTTGAACTAACATAAGAATTAATATTTCTAAATCATAAAAAAAAAGTCCTATAAAAAAATCATTAACTATATGCAAATTTTAATCACCAAATTAAAAGGCGAATAAATAATTTGAAATTTGAAAAATGGGAGTCAGTCTAGTATAGCTTTAATGGTGAAGAATTAGCTAAAAACATATACATCAAATACAATTTCTATGGAAAAAAATTTGATCAACTTACTAATATTATAAAAATGGAATTCTCATGTATTATTCTTATAATTAAAACACACTACTAAATATAATAAATGACAAATTTAAAACAAATGAATGATTATATATTAAATAATTTCTCAATTTATGTTAAAAGTATAACAATAAAATTCTTTACGATAATTGATTCAAAATTATAGTCTAATTATAACGTAGTACTTTAAAATTTAAAAAAATTACATGAATTAGTATATTTTAATAAATAATTACTTACTACAGTGATACTTTTTATTTATTACCATTTATAGCAATACTATGTTGACTCTGCAATATGAATAAAAAGTGAATTATGTATGCAACATATATGAATTATAATTGTTTTTTGAAATATATCATGTTTGTTTGATAAGAATTTGACACATTGTATTATAAGTGAATTAAAATGTGTGATAAATGTATTATCTATCATTAAACCTTGTATTATATGTGAATAATAAATTGTTCTATGTAATATGTATTAAACTTGTACTATAAATGAATTAAAAGTGATCGAGTGGGGAAAAAAATGTTATTGCTATAAATGATAAATATTTTTTTTATTATAGTATATTTATGTAAGTTTCCCTTAAAAATTCGTGTCGCCTTTATTTGACAAATAACATATTTAAATAAAATGAATAAACATAATTTTCAAGAACAACTCAGCAAACGAGATGTATATATAAAACGGGAGATACTAAATATTTCACTTTAACATTTTAATTTCAAACTTTTAGAAAAATTATTTATTATTCTCTTACAATGAAGGATGCGGATTGGGTGATGGTGAGTTTGTTTCAATCCAAATCTTGTTTCATTTCTTCATTTTTTGCTTTTGTATATACCTAGAAATTTGTGGTTCGTTTTAGCAAGTATCCTGATTCTGAATTCATAGACAATTTTTAGTAAATTTTAGAAAGCGAGTAAAAATTGATAAATGTTTGATTTTTTCTTCTTGCAACCCTATTTCAATTTTCTTTTTGTCGAAGGTATGTTGGAAAAATATCCCTACCCCCAGAAAGTAGCGTTACAGTCTATGTACACCTTATCAGATTCAGATGATATTTTTTATACATTTTATCCTTTTCTAAACCCTACTTGCGAAACTATACTGCGTATATTGAAATTGTTGTTATATATCGATATGTATGAATAGTCTGGTTTAAATACAATGAGACATCCATCAATTTTCCAGTAGCATTCGCTCAAGTTTTTAGTCTGAGAACTAGACTACCATCTCGATCTGAGAATTGAGTGTCGCTAGAGGATGATGATTCCTTCATCACTTGTAATTATCCTTCTATTTTTCTCTCAAATCTATAAGCCCTGTCTTTGCTCTCGGATCTGTATTCAATATCTATCTCTGATTTTTTAACATCATTTTCAATTTATGAAATACAATGTATATGTACAATGATGATTAGGATATATTCTATGTATCTTTAATGGCATATGTGTATATTATTCTAATTAATTGTTTTTTAAGGAAACAGATCAACGTAACAATCAACATGAACATAAAAACGCGATTGAGACAATATTGATTTACTTCTTCGTTATATTCATTCATTTTTATATTTTATTTTTCTCTTACAATGAAGGATGCAAATTGGGTAATGGTGAGTTTGTTTCTATCCAAATCTTGTTTCATTTTTTTTGCTTTTGTATACATCCACAATTTTTTTCTTCTTGCAACCCTGTTTCAATTTTTTGTTGTCGAAGGTATGTCGGAAAAATATCCCTACCCCCAAAAAGTAGCGTTACAGTCTATGTACATCTTATCAATTTGGGATCATAATTTTGTACATTTTATCTTTTTCAAAACCCTATTTGTGAAATTATACTGTGTATGTTGACTTGTTGTGTATTGATGTGTGTGTGTATATATATATATATATATATATATATATATATATATATATATATATATATATATATATATATACATGAATAGTATGATCTAAATACAATGATACATCGATCGATTTATCTAGTAGCATTCACTCAAGTTTTCAATTGAGAACGAGACTTTCATCCCGATTTGAGAATGAGTGTCGCTAGAGGATGATGCTTCCTTCATTCCTTGTAATCATCCTTCTGTTTTTCTCCCAAATCTATAATATATGGCTGCTCTCAGATCTAAATTTAATATTTATCTCTGGTTTTTAAACATTATTTTCAATTTATGAAATACATTGTATATGTACAGGGATGATTGAGATATATTTTATGTATCTTTAACAGCATAAATATGTGTATATTATTTTTATTAATTATCTTTTGTGATTTCTAGAATTTCATTTGTTTACCAACTTTGGACTCATTAAAGTGGAGGAAGATCTTACTTTGTGCGAGCATGAATTGTGAATATAAATAATAAGTTAATTTTGCCTTTCATATTTATTTACGCAGTATACTTTTAATATGCTCGAAGCACAAAAGAAAAACAGAGAGGATGACAAGACGAACAAGAAATTATCTGGAAAGGATCAAGGGGACTCTTCCAAGAATATATGACATGACAAAGGAGTGCAAGAAACTATTCATGGTATGTAATTTTGACTTATATTGATTTTTATTTTCCTTATCCCCTTTAAGAAATAAAGAGAAAATTAATAGGAATTTTCAATTTTAATCTTATTAGTAAATACTTTTTTCCAAATTAATTGAAGTATTAGTAGTCAAATATTGAATTTTGAAGTATTGCTATAATAAATACTTGACTAATATTTTTTCAAGGGAACAAGGGAGCAATTCTCAAATTTCCAAAGAGGGAAAGAATGCAGACAATCATGAACAACAAACTATTCAGAGTATATATAATTATTAATTAATTCTATATCTTATAATTGACTCGTACTTATAATTATCTTCATTTGATTATTCATGATTTTTCAGGTGAATTTGAGAGCCGTAATGATGATAGACAACCGAATAATCCTAATCTTACTTTAAGGACAATACATTGACAATATGTGTTTGTATCCCCTCCTTCATGCTTGCGAGGTAATTGTTCAACATTTACTTCAATTGATATCGAGCATGCTCGTAGTATTTCAAAATATACTTTTCTACGTCCAATCATTTATGAAAAAAATAATATAAATTTACAGGAGTTAGAAAATGATAAATTCAAAGAATGCAGCAAAGCAACATAAGACAGGATCAAGAGAACTCTTTGGAGGAGGAATTTCCTAACCAACTACAAGAAGATATTGATGGTACTTATGAAATGTTACAACATACAAATTAAACTTATACTTATGTTTTTAATTGTCTAAATTTATTGAAAAAAGAGATGAATCCTAAATTTAAACCATTAAGCTCAAGATAATTGAAACTCTTTGAACTAAATGGTACACAACATA